>JAJIBD010026045.1:0-11642 GCA_021461705.1 Cryptotis parvus | reverse complement strand
GACTGGTTCGAAAGCACCTCCATGATTGTGTGTGAAGAAATGCCGAGAGAGAGCACTACACACACACAAAGGAAGTTCAATGCTAAGAAACTCTTGAGCTCATTACTAACGTGGCAACGAGCCTCAGGAGACCAAATACTAACGTCCAAGCTTGCTAAACGGGTGCAGAGAAGCGATAAAAGAAGACCTCAAAGACAGAAGAGCAGAAATACTGGAAGTGCAGCAGAAGCGGGAAAAGCATTTGCACCGCCCACCTGTCCTTCGCCAACTATAAGACCAAGATGAATGCCCTCCGATGCCTGATGGATCTATCACATCTTCCAGAAGGCAATGGAGAAGATTATAGGGACTTCTACTCAGATCTATTTGGTAGCCACATCCACCTGCCCACATACCAAATTCCAGGATGGATATGTCATTTCCAACGTTCTCCCTTCTGAATCCGACATACTCATCTCGGCTGTAAAGAAGGGAACAGCACAAGCCCAGACAAAGTCAGACCCGAACAACTGAAGAATCTGCCGTCGGTACTCATCAATACACTAGCTCGGCTCTTCACAGCTACCTGTCCGAATGCAAGGTGCCCTCCCAATGGAAAACCAGCAGGACAGTTCTACTGTTCAAGAAGGAGACATTCATGACATCGGCAATAGCCCCATCTGCCTGTTATCCGTCATCTACAAGCTGTTTACACGAGTCATCCTGAACAGGATTGGCAGAACACTAGGTGAAGGACAACCATGCGAGCAAGCAGGCTTCCGGAAAGGATTCAGCACAATCGACCATATCCACACGGAAACCAAGCTCATTGAGGTTTTGGGAGTACAAGATGCCACTCTGTCTCATGTTCATTGATTTACAGGAAAGCCTTTGATTCTGTAGAGACTGAAGCAGTCATCGAAGCCCTAGCCAAACAGGGGTGTTCAAACCCAATACATCAACAGATCCTTGTGAGCTGTATTATGGATTCACCACCAGGATCTCACCATTCTACAAAGAAGTGATCATTGATGTCAAAAGAGGGGTTCGACAGGGTGATACCATTTTACCAAAACTCTTCAGCGCCACCCTTGAGAACATCATGACATTTAGAATGGGAAGGAATGGGAGTGAAGATAGATGGTCAGCAACTACACCACCTCCACTTCGCTGATGACATCGTTCTAATACCAAACATTAGCCAAGTGGCACAAATGCTGGCTGACTTTGACCAGTATGTGGAAAGATAGGTCTACAGCTGAATCTGAAGAAAACTATGTTCATGAAAAATGAACTAGTTCCTGAGGCCCCATTCACTCTCAATGGAAAAACATCTCTGAATGCAGCAGTTATGTGTCACCTAGGTCGAGAAGTCAACATGATGAACGACCTAAAACCTGAGCTGCTCAGGAGGAAGAGAGGGGCATGGAATGCCCTTCAAAAGGCATTGAAGAAATAGCTAAAAGGACAAAAGAATCTCCTGGTCCGGGCACATCTCTTTGACTCCACCGTTCTCCCTGCATTAACATATGCCTCAGAGACCTGGGCCCTAGGAAAGCAGGATGAGAATGCTATTCGGGTCTCCCAGAGAGGAATCGAAAGAGCTATGCTTGGAATATCACTCACTCAAGTGAGAGAAGGAATCCGGAGTTCTGACCTCTGTTGCTGTTCCAGAATCAGGACTCTGTATCGTTTGCCAAGGCATCGAAAATCATATGGGCTGGGCATGTAATGCGATTTGGAGACAACCACAGGACTAGAGCCGTACCGACTGGATCCCATGGGATGTCATAGGATCACGTGGCCGCCCACCTACAAGATGGTCAGACTTCCTTGTTAAGACCCTGAAGGAACGGTTTGAGGCTCTTCATGTTCCCGAATCAACTGGATGCCATTGGGCTACATTGGCACTTGATAGGGTCCAATGGAATATGTTACTGTGCCGCTCGAGCAAATCGATGAATAACGGGATTCAAGTAATCAAGTGATGGTCACCTAATCTTTGATGAAGGAGCAAAAAACACAAAGCAGAGTAAGGAAAGCCTCCTCATCAATTGTTTCTGGGAAAAAACTGTGTGCAAGAAAATGAATCTTTAGACCTCTGTCTAACTTCAAGAAATATAGTCTTACCTAAATGGACTAAAGATCTCAATATCAGACCTGAATTTATAAAAAGTATATAGAAAAATAGGACAAATACTCCATGATGTTGGAAGCTAAAGATATCTTCCAAGATGAAACACCACTAGTGACAAAGCAACTGGAAGCAAAGATATTCATCTGGAACTACATGATGTTAAAAAGCTTCTGTACCTAAAAGAAACAGTGAATAAGATACACAGACACCTCACAGAGTAGGAAAAAATATTCACCCAATGAGTGGTTAATATCCAGGATATATCAGGCACTAGTAGAACTTTACAAGAAGAAAATAGCCAACCCCATCAAAAAATAGAGAGAAGAAATGAACAGAAACTTCATCAAAGAAGAAATTTAAGTGGCCAAAAGGCATATAAAATGCTCACCATCACGAATCATTAGGGGAGATAAAATCAAACAACAATGAGATATCATCTCATACCACAGAGACTGGCACATATACAAAAGAGCAAGAACAACTAGTGCCTGTATCATTGTGGGTAGTAAGGGACTCTATCCATTGCTGGTGGGAAATTATAATGATATATCCTTTTGGGAAAATAGTATGGACATTCCTCCAAAACTAGAAATTGTGCTCCCCATATGACCAGCAATACAACTCCTGGGAATATACCCTGGGAGGTCAAAAACACTACAGCAAAAACACCATCTGCACTTCTTATGTTCATAGCACTATTCATGATAGCTAAAATATGGAAACAAGCTGAGTGGCCTAGAACAGAAGACTTGATAGAAACTTTGATACATCTGCACAATGGAATACTATGCAGCTCTTAAGAAAAAAGAAGTTATGAAATTTGTCTATAAATGGATAGACATGGAGAGCATCATGTTGGGTGAAATTAGCCAGGAGGAAAAGGACAGATATAGAATGACTGCATCATCTGTGGAAAAAAATCATGATACTAATTTTCAAAATCAGGCAAATAATCTACCAGGAAGACTTGTCAGTGGTCTGTAATTTACCCTTAAGTGTGTGGGGCCAGATATTAGTTAAAATAGAGAAGAGTCTAGAGTGCTAATAATTGTTGGCAATTGTAATGTAGCCTAGAACTGAGTATTGAATGTAGGCAAAGGATATACATGATAACTACTAAATGTATTTTTTCAAGCCAGAATGTGGCTTGCAATATAGATTTTGAAGAGGGAGAGGGGAGAGAGTAAATAGATAGAGAGAGAGAGAGGAAGAGAGAGAGATAAGGCAAAGAGGCAGGTTATAGGGTGGGAGTGGTGTGCATTATGTTGGGAAATGTGCACTGGTGGAGGGATGGATGAGAACACTGTATAACTGAAACCCAATCATGAATAGCTCTGTAATAATCTATCACATGGTGATTCAATAAAAAAAAATTTAAATGTTGCATCCACACCAGATGAGAGACACTCAGACCCCACAGCTGCATTGCTTGGCCACATGAAGCGTTGCACGGGTTTCGGAGGGTGAGCCAACACAACATGCTAAACTTGAGCTTGGAAACTTTCAACTGAATCATGTTCCTCACTCCTGGCCTCCCAGCCCTGGGGTGGCAGGACCCTGAGCCTGCTCAGACAAAGACCTTCCCCTAAACTGATGGAATCTGCACTCTGTCTGCACAGAGAGTCACACTGCAAAGTGGACTAGTATGAAGAAACTTCGAAGTGGAAGAATCTGGTATGCAGAAGTGAAGAATTGGTTACTAAAGTCCCGAGTGACCAGAGGATCAAAAACCCCAGTGACATCTAGGGGGCCTTACCTGACCAGAGTGTTTTCCAATTTCTGTCAAAGAGCCAGAAACAGTTGTCCCTCTGTACTCACTGCCCAGAGCTTTAGAAATAACCAGCTACTTAACCAGCACTTTCTATGGCACCAGCTGTTTGCCAAGGCAAACTAAATTTTAAAATTTAACTAAATTTTAAAATTTAGTTAAATTTAAAAAAATTTTTACTAAATTTTTTAATTTAGTTAAAAAATTAAATATTTGAAAGGGCAAGTGGATAAATAGCAGAGTCTTCCTGATTTTCTACCCAGGAAGAGTCAGAGACCTCAATAGCTTAAACTCCGTAGATGAGCTACTCGTGCCACATTCATTTACTGCTGGCATGTGTCTATCCTGCATAGGCTCTCCAGGCTACTCCTTAGACATCACTTCTGCTTTATCACTTCCACCTCCTGACTCTGTTGCAGAGATCTTTCCTGGAGCTGCTCAGACTCAGGCCACACGCAGTGCTGGTGATAGGACCTGGGTAGCTCACATGCAAAGTGAGCACCTTACTCTTGTACTATTTTTCTTGTCCCATTTCTCATATTAGAATGATTTTTGTTGAAGTTTTTACAGTTGTTAGACCTCTGATGAGAAAATAGTACACAAGGTTGGAATAAATGGTGGTAAATTAAACAAGAACACTGACTAGTCAAGTGCAAAGATTGAATTTATTGATTACTATTCATGAAACTTAAAGTCTGCAAGCTTTTTTTTAAATAGCATAAAATTCTTATTGCCTTTAATGGGTGGCATTTAGAGGTGAAGAAGCAGAAATGAGTCAAAAACAGCATAAGAAAATATAATGACTGGCATATTAGTGCTTGGGCATATAGAAATGCAGTGGTTATTCACAAGGGAATTAGTTTAGAAAAATTCTTACATATAAAGAGAGATCAGTTACTAGTCACATAATAGTAAACATAGTATTTACGTTTTATTATTTTTATTTCATCATATGTAAAATAAAGAAAATGATACAAATTATTCCACATGGATTTATGAGAATTAAATGTTCTCATAAATGTTAGCATTTAGCAGGTTCAGGGAGAAAGAGTCCTTAGCATCTTATGGAATATTTATCATCAAAATAGAGTTTATTACAACAACTTAGGGAAACTTTTTTAGAAAAGATATGCAAGATATTAAAGATGTTAAAGCCTATGGTAACACAGACTGCAAAAACAATCATGGGTTTTTACCAGAAAGGTAGTTGACTATTTTGTCATGTTGGCTGGAAGTCATTTCTATCCAGTTATAGAGGAAAGGGAAAGGTCTGGGACTAGGATTATTAACGGATGGAAATCCTTGGATTCTGTTACTAATTACGTCACACTATATGAGACATTTCTGTAATACATCCGCTAACCTTGAATTTAAATGTACTAAGGATTTTTTGAGGACTAAAATGAGTATTAGAAATACTGACCAAGATGCAATCTGTACACAACTCCGTGGATTTGCTAAGGTTTCATGAATGGGTACCAGGAGAGGGCAGAGAATTGAATCCAGATTTTGTTCCATCTGCCTTTTTCAAAAAAGAGGAAGGTTTCTTCAGGTGTCAAGAACTATTTGACCAGATGGTGTTAAATATGGGAGGATAAAGATGATTTTTTCAAGACTATTTATGGAGGGAGTCAAGGCTATTGTCTGGCCCCAGGGGTAGAGAAGGAAATTTCAGTTCTGTTGGAAGAAAAGGCAGGCAGACTTCCTAAATGCTGCGGTGAGCTAACGGGAAAGTACTAGAGCATATTATTCAATGTGGAGACCATCTGTGTTTGCTAATTGTCACTTTTTGAGAGGTAGGTAGGCTACGAACCTCCCACACAGGCTGGGCATCAGGGATCCATCTTTCCTGATGATTATGTTTAAGAGAAACATAATTTCTCTGAAATTATATACTAGACTAGTAAGACAGAAATCCCTGGGTTGTAAAATTGTGAAAATATTTCATTTCAGAGGGTCAGAGAAAAAAAAAACAGGCCTTTAAAGTTTTCTATAATCACAGTTTTGAGACAAAGAGGACCAGAAGACTCAATTCCAAAAAGGTTGTCTAAAGTTTAGTCAAGCTGATGGGAATAATCAGCCTATAAAGGTCATAGGCAAATAGAAAAGAGCTAAAATATATACCAAGTTGGAACTTAAGGTGAAAGAAAGTTTGCAAGAAAGGATATAATTTCTCGAAATATAATTAAAATTCATACTCCCTTAGAGATTGGCTTCAGTGTTATTGTAGTAATATTTTATGACAAATATCTCACAATACACATTTTACATTTCGTGTTATTTTTTTCTCATTTTATCAGAGGCTGTTTCCAGATTCTGGCTATTTTGAATAATGCTGCTATGAATATCAAAGTGTAGATGGTGTTTCCACTGAGCCTGGCAAGCTACCCATGTCGTATTTAATATGCCAAATACCAGTAACAATAATATACCTCATTCCCATGACCTGATGGAATGGTTTGAGGCTCTTTATGTTCCTGGAGCAAGCAGATGCCCTTGGGCCCTACTAGCATGAGACACGACATATGGAGATGTTACTGGTGCCCACTCAAGCAAATCGATGATGAATGGAAGACAGTGATTTATCAGAGGATCTTAATGTGTTATTATAAAAAGAATCCCCAAAAATAAAATTGAAATTGTGACTTACCATTTTTTTTTTTTGGGTCATACCCGGCAATGCCCAGAATGCACAGGGTTTATTCCCTGGCTCTGCACTCAGGAATTACTCCTGGTGGTGCTCGGGGACCATATGGGATGCTAGAGATCGAACCCCGGTAGTACACATGCAAGGCAAGTGCCCTACCCATTGTATTATCCCTCCAGCCCCTATAGTGTTAAGTAATATCAATTTTAACTTAATCCTGATATAAAATAAATATTATGCAACCACTGAATATAATCTAAAATTAATATATATTTTAAAATACATTTAAACCAGAATGAGTTACATTATTTTACTCAGTAAAATTTTTGCCATAAATTATCAATAGTTGCTTGTGGTTACTAATGAAATATATATTCTTTGTTGTTTCCTTATTTATGTATATTCCCATATCATTTTTCATCATTTAAAGGTCTAATAGTTTAGAAATATTTTAAGATATTTAATATTGAAACTTTAGCACAAGGTAGTAGTGTATTTCTGATTATTAGTGAAAACTAGAAATGTTAGATTTATTAACTCAGTTGGTAAATGTTTAAACTACTTACTTCAAGATTCCAGAATGGCAACATGAGGATCTTCTTTTATGCCTATCCTCTCTTACTGTATGAAACAAGCTTAAGATATGAGAGGCATTTGCTGAAATGACGGTGACTTTTATTTTATTATGCTTTTTATTAGGGGGTGTCAAATCAAGCGACGCTCAGGAGTACTCCTGGCTCTTCACTCAGGAATTACTTCTGGCTGTGCTCAGGGACCATATGGGATCCCAGGGATTGAACCCAGGGGGCGGGATTGACCCAAGGGATTGAACCCATGGACGGCATGCAAGGAAAACACCCCTACCTGCTGTGCCATCCCCTCCAGGCCCATGAATGTAAAATTTAAAGAACTACAAGAAAGCACATTAACTGTTTTATACCATAGTGGGTGGAAAATACATGTTGTGTTCAACATTTAGTTCCCGATGAGAGTCAGTGTGGTGAGGTTAGGAAAAAAAGAACCTAAATAGCTCCAAGAAATATCTAGCATCTCTGGTACATAGCATTCCTATCTACTCTGTGCTATAGAAAATATACCAACAAAACTGGGGAAAAAATTGAGTCAAGCCAGAGTTCATTTGGAGGAAGCATTTTCAGTATGAGTTGCAGAGTAGCACAAGCCATGAGAAATACTTTAATAAGCTCCTTTTATACTGGGGGATGTATAAACAATTATTCACTACTATGGTGTGGGCAAAGGATTAAAACTATGTATTTTAATAACTAATGAGAAGTCAAGCAGTTTATAAACTATAGGGAAAATGTTTGTTTATTACAAGAAAAATTTTTTCTTGCAGAGACTTTCCAAAAGATGAAATGGTGGCTTTGGCAAGTAGTGAACTTCGATAGGTCTATGAAATTAATTTTCACTGGTAAAGAAGTATACTACCAATACTGCAATGTTTGAATTCGAAGCTTACCTGAAAATGATTGTACATAATTTCAAAATAAACTTCCTAATCAGACTTCCTTAACTCTCTTTCATTTCACTCATGTTTATCCCAAAGCTTCTTAGAAATCAAAAGAAAAAGGTAAGTCTTACGTATTTATAAAGTCTTAATTCCTTCTTAAATCTTTAACCTCCATCTAAAAAAATGCATGTGATTGTGGAAATTTTTAACATATGCAAAAGTAGAGAGAATAATATAATTGAATCTTATATTCTAGCTATGACAATTATTAATTTATGAACTCCAGTAGCTTGTTCATAACAAATCCCTTTATTATCTGCAACCATCTTGAATAGTTTGCAAAAAAATTTCATTTTATAGTTTAATCTATAAATATCTGAGTATATTCTATACATAGAAAATACATATATATGCTTATAAAAATAAGTAAAATTAATCTTAGAAATAATACTCCATGTTTAAATTCCAATAATTGTTCAATTGATGGAACTGAGCATTATTTAAGTTGCTGATATATATGTGTATATATATATGTATTTCCATATGATTATCAGTTTGTTGTATTGAAGACCTGTAAAAGGTCAAGCAGTGCTTTGGTTATACATTTCATAAGTTTATTCAGTACATAGATTGTTTTCACTGTTATTTTACTTTCGCTGTTTTTGTTCTGGCCATTTTATATAACCTAAAGTTGCTGATTTGATTTCAATAGTAATGTGGTGATTTGATTCCAATAGTATTATTTAATTTGTATTTTCTTCTTTAGCTACAGTCTTGGTATGATTTGAATTTCATGTAATAATTTTGCTAAATCTCTTCTGAGTTTCCTCCTTTTGAAGCATTTCCTATCTTGTCGTTCTGTTTGCTTAGCTCAATTATTTCATTAAGGACTTATAAAATGCAACTGATTAATTAGATTTAAAATATTCTTTTTTATCTTAATTATTAGCTGAATACTTTAGTGAGAATATTTTTGTATATTTTTGCAGTATCTTTGACTTTGGCTGACAACCTTATTTCACTAAAAAATGCGTTCAGGAATAAAAATGATTTCTTTATGCATCTACAAGCACACCTACCAGTCAACCCTAATCTTTTTAGCTTCTGTTGAACTCCTGTTGCTTTCCACCTTGTAAATGGTAATTCCCAGGAAGGCCAACTGTTACAGTAAATAAAATGCCAACCTTCTCAATTATGCAAGATCCTCAATTATACAGATGTCAAAAGATTGACCTTTATTCTTTTCTTCACCCATTTTTACATATAAATCTTTCAAATATGTGACAATTTTATAAAATTTCTTATCTTAAAAAATCTACCTTATAATTTTTCTAATGTGCTTCCAATGGACTTACTTAACTTTCTATTTTACAAGAAAAAATACACCAAAGCATTTCTATTCTACTATGCTTTCTTAACTTTAAGCCAATCAACTCTGTTCAATATGGTCTCTGAAAAGTGCTCAGGGACACCAATGCCTTCAACACTCTCAATTCCATTGTTAAAACCTAGGCCTCAACTTGTTCTGTATCAATATTTACTACTTTAATTCTTTTCTCTATAATGGTGTTTTGTTATAGGAACACTTCCTTATTTGGTTTCAGTGATAACAAACTCTCTTGACTTTCACCTTGCATGGTCTTTTCCAGTTTTCTCTGAGATCTTCCATTTTTATGTTCACTCCCTCAGGAATCTCATTTGTGATGGCATTAAATTCACTTTATTTTTGTTATGAGTTGGGAATTTTTATCCTTAACACAGATATCCTCTGACTATATGTATGTGTACATATAACATATATATACATATATTAACATATATGTGTATGTCAGACATATTTATATATATGCCTGTGTGTATACTATATACACACATATATATAAAGTTCTCAGAATTATGACTTTATGACACAACTCTGAACTTCTCTTTCAAATCCCAAAACTACTTCTCTCTCCTGGTTTTAATGCCTTCTTCACTGACCTTTTTGCTTTCCCTCATTGATTTATTCTCAATATTACACAATTTTTTGCTTAATTTTCTTAAGTGACATTTATTTAACAATAGAACAGATGTAATTGTAGAACAAATATGACTGTTTTATATGGGTGGTGCTACTATATCGTGCTCAACTAGAGTGCCTGGGTCCCTTCAACGTTATTCCAAGACCTTCTCTCCGGTCACTCCAGTTGCCGCCATCCCAATTCTGTTGACCACATTCTAGTGTTGTTTCCACTGAGGATTATTTAATCTCTTGCTTTATTTCCTTATACCCCACAACAGTGTGAAATCATCTGGTGTTTATCTTTATCTTGCTCCTCACTTCACTTATTAATGGTTCCTTTCAATTCTACCCAATTGACAGAAAACTGCTTGATTTCATATTTTCTCAAAGCTGAGAAATATTTTTTTTGTATATATTACCACAATTTCTTTTCCACTCATCCACTATTTGGCTCATACAAAAGAAACCTAAAAGCAGTTTTATTTCATGCACATTCAAGTAAGCTGAATCAAAAATTAGTTCAGAGGTTGAGCATTAGGGGCCAGTTTTCCTCAGAACTATGTATGCTTTTTTTATTAGAATCATGTGTGAGAAAAAGAGATTATAACAAAACTTCCCCTAGAAGAGGGCCATTTGAGAATTATTTACATCTGGATATTTTAGAGGGTGGGTATAGTAGAAACAAACAATAATTATGATCTGGTATGACATAGGCTTTGGAAGGAAAAAAAAGTTCTTAGAGATATAATATTTCCATTTTTAACACCAGTTATTTCCTTTATCAAAACCAGGAGATATTTAATCTTATGCTGCAGAAAGCAGTGCATAAATATTGTTTCTGTTGCATGGAATCTCATAGTCTGATGTATGATGATGTAGGTAGGTAATTTATTGGGAAATTCTGTCACTTGTCACCACCACCAATAGGCTCACTGTACTAAACATGAACATCTGGCACTCTCCTTCCTCCTTGATGGGTCCCCACAGAGGAAGCAACTCTTGGCACCTGCAACATATAAAGGGTGAACTCCAGATCCTCAGGGAGCAGAAGTCTTCAGAAGTCATGATTATTACTTGTAAAAATTTTTCTTTTGCAGGATTTATTACTTAGAAATTATGGGAATGTTCATATAATATAATACAACTAGAAATTAATAAAGTTGTAGTTTTCTGTAGGATTCTAAAAAGCAAGTCTTTTATTTCAAAATCTCTTTGATGAGTTCACATTTATATCAACATACAGTGACAAAATGCATGCATTCAAATAGTGATTTGTTGGCATTTGAAATATTTTTATTAGCTTTATTTTGATCATCTACTACTCCATTCACTGAACCTTTTGCTAAAGTACAGATCTTGAGCACTGCCAAGAGGAGGAGAAATGTTCAGTGTAAAATAGCTTGCAGAGGTTAACTGGTCTGACAATTGTAGAAGATTGTATCCCCATAACTAGCAAAGGATATTTTAGTGGAAAGTGCCAAGAGAAAATAGTTTCATAGTTTACTAATAACTTTCATCTTCTGCAAAAGAGTTTGATAGAGTACACAGAATATCAAAACCATTAAATCTAGCCAGGGAATACAAAAATCCAACTGAGAATAGAAAAATTAAGATCTGGAAAGAAACATATTTCATCTG
>JAJIBD010026043.1:0-86429 GCA_021461705.1 Cryptotis parvus | reverse complement strand
CCTCATACACTGAACTAGAATTAAGACCAAAGGTGACATTACAAAGAGATTCTTTCACATATTCTTTCTCTATTAAGCATAAATACATTATAAATACACCTGGTGATTCTCAGGTTGCATGTTCACTAGGTAGAACATGATTCAATCCAATTTTCTAGTATCCTTGGAAATATAGTGATGCAACTATGAATATTCAAGAGTCACTAGTATTCATAATAGAGGGCTTTACATTTTTATTTTTTAGATCTGAACACAATTTTGCTGACACTTAGATAAAACAGTGTAAAATCAGATGCAATTAATACTTTCTAGATGTTTAATTTTGTTTTGGAAAAAATTTTATATGCCAGAAACATTTAGATAGATGGAACCATTTAGCAATAGAAATGCTTTTGCTCCAAAGATAAAAAATTTTTAGGTTATTGTTTGATTAACAATGGACTTTTTATTCTGATGAGGTTTAGATTGTTTAAAGACTCCTCTTCATAGTTTTAAATAGAAAACATTTAACTTTTTTTCAAAATAAAAATTTAACTAATCCTCAACCACTTAAAATGTGAGATCATATTGCTTTTATTCACTGTAGAAATCACCACATATTTCTAATGTATTGTCTGTATCACCTGGACAGGAGAAAAAATCTAATACTGAGGTGAGAAATAATGATCCGGCAGTGCTCCTTCTAAGTTACAGAAATAAAAAATGAAAGCATATTTACAAAAAGCATTGTGAAGCAAATAATCATATCAACTTAGATTAATGTGTCTAATTTTCTATCCATCTATCTGTCCGTCTGTCGGTCCATCTGTCCGTGCATCCCTCTATCTATCTGTATAGTATATTGTTCTTTTCGTTTAAAATGTTTTAAAAACTTTATTAAAAAATGTTTTTCTCTTTAAATTAGTAGTATTATACCACTTTGAACACCATCCCATGTAAAAAAATTAAACGATTCATGTTACTTTTATAATGGGAATAAATAATATTAGCTAAGCTGGAAATGTCACATCCAATTGATTTACTAGGGTGACAAGTTTCTATAGTAGTTAAAACCCATCCTGGTATACATCCTACCTGTTTTAGATTCCTAATATCATAATGGTCCCCTGACACAAATGGGGCAGGGCCTGGGGGGGTCTCAGAGTATAGTGTCACCCTGTTAATCCTGAGCCCCTCAGGGCCTCATTAGCGTTATACTCTCCAGTCATTAGTCACTAAAAATTAGGGTTCACTTTGTGTATTTTTACCCCCTGATTTTCTATAGACATATTTTCTCTTAATATACACATCTGTAAATATAATGGAAACAAGCTTGAAAGGTAGAAGTACAGCTGAGAAAAATAATAAAGTGTATCTCATTTTTATGATTTCAAAACACCTTCTAAAATTCAAATTATATCAAAAATACCTTGTGATTTTCATAAGGGGTCAAACAATTATACTGTAACTTGATTCAGGGTTATCTCTGGCACAGTGGCTATGGTCTTCTTTTATGAGACCAAAGAAAGGACCATACATATCTCGGTCAAACTATTTGATATAGATACGTGGAGTAAGACAGTGATTAAAATAATAAGTCTAGAGCTCAGGGACATAACTGGTGATAAATCACCCGTATTGAATGTGTGAGCTCATGCATTAGCTTCCCAATATGGTACAACATTGAAAACCGTGTCCCTGGTGACACTGATATGATCCAAAATATAATATAACCATGTCTGTGGCCCCAGCCGCAATGCATCACAATCAAAGAGAATGAGAAGGGAAAACTCTTGCACTTCATGTGAAAGATCTTTGACTTTCATTGACTGGAGAATGTCACAGACATTTAGCCCTCCATAGTCTCTATTTGCTGCGACATCTGGAAGTTCCATTTATAACTGCTAATTGCTTCATTTGTACTGAGATACTTGGTCACCTAGAATAAAAGTGATAGATGTTGAAATTGCATTGCCTTCTGTAGAGAATTAAGTCAAAAGGTTTGAATATGAAATGGCGAAGTGGTGCTATAATTTCTCATCAGCTCGCTCTTAAAATAACCTTAAAAGGTCTGTTAATTTCCTTTAAGTTAACCATTGGAGAAGAGGTACTATATTTGCTCAAAGGATCTGCATTGTGAATTCTCTATAGGCAGATGACTGAGCCACAAAAGATGCTTTGTTTTATATTGGTGAAATTGTAAGTATTGAAATAGAGACTTAGGAGACTAGGTTTCATGCTCCTCCAAGACAGATGAGGGCACGTAATTATTATGGTGTGACAGAACAAAAGGAATTCTTGTATTATGGCCGTAAGTGATGTGACCAATGGCTCACTCTTTCACAATGTCTATTTTTACTGAAATATATTGGCATGCATATGAGACAACTCTAATATGTAATATTAATCAGAAAATATAGTAATCAAAACATTTCTGAAGCTGAAAAGTCAGAAATGTAATAGAACATATTTTATGCCCTATTACATTGTATATAATCTAACTCAGCCTTCAAAATGCCTGTTGTGCACAGGAGTCTTATATTATAAAAGTTGCAGTATTAAACAAGCCTTTTAGTCAGTTAAACTTCCTAAGAAAGGTTCAGAACAGGGTTAGTAATATATAACAAATTTCCAGCTTCTCTTTTAGAGAATGATGACATTTCTTGATTTTTTTTCTAATATTCTCAGCTCGACAAACTCTTGACAAATATGGAGATACACATAAATGGTTTATGGGGCATGTGTAAGTTACACATCAAATCACTGTACCATTGGCTTTTAGATAGTATTCAAGGCAATTGCACTGTATCATTGGATCAGAATCCTGTGACACATGATAAAAAGAGGCCTTTTAGTAATTTTCCATTATCAGTGAACAGAAGACTAGTTTATAGATTGGTGATGTGTTTAGTATTCAAGTGGAATAGGGATTACTACATAGAATAAATCTGTAACACCAAATATTAATTTATATTATGTTTTATTGGAACTCAGCCATATATATTAATTTATTCACTGATTGTATCTATTTTTGGACTAGAACCACAGGGATAAATTAACACTGTAGAGAGAGTATGAGTCAAAATATTCACTATATGGTTCTTTAAAAGAAAATGCATGCTAACTTCTGAAGTATGTTAAAATCAAAACAAAACTGTTTTTAGGCTTTATATATGGCATTTACGTTTTTTTCCCCTGTTATTTGAGTATTAAAGTTCTAAAAGAAAGTGTGTAGGATTTAAAATTAGCCAATATTTGACCCCTGAATCTTTTACAATATTCTGCAATTTGTACTTCCAAAACAGATATGACTTTGTAACAGATTTATCTTATCTAAAGAATTATTGACATTACCACAACTCTAAGAGAATACCAACTAAAGGACTCTTTTTATGAACAAGTAAAAAATTTCGACCATGGAATCAAGAACAAGGATCTAATTTTTCTTATACCACATCACTAAAATATATAGCTGTTATGATGAATAGCAGAAATTATGTTAAAGTTTCTATGATGATATTATTCTGTTTAATATGGGAAGCTATCAGTATATTACTTTATCCAATGGACAGTTATTTTAAAATAAGAATATGAAGGTATAAACAAGTTCTGGCACCCAAACTAAAAAATATACAAGCAAATAGGATAATCTGTATTATATGCACTAATCCACTTAATGGATGTTTGAGTTTTTATTTTACAAGTCTTTCCATAAGTATAAAAGTTTAGTAACTAATACATATTGCTTTGTTTTTCTGTAAACTGAAAGTTCATGAATTTCTACCCCAAGACTCAAGCAACAGACAGAAAGTTTAGAAAATGAGAAATACTCATTTCCAAAAAATAATTTTTCTTGTATCTGTTTAGGGGCCACAGCTGGCTCAGGGTGTACTTTTGGCTGTGAACAAGGGATCTCTTCCTGCAGTGCTGCGGGGACCATATATGTTACCTGGGACGTAACCTAGATCAAACCTAGCACGCAAAACAAGCAACTTACCCACAGTATTATTTCTCTGGCCCCTCCAAGGACAAGTTTATCATAATAAACTTAGAGAAGGCCAAATATTTTTGAAAACGATTATTTGGTGAGACCCTTGTGATGAGTACTGTTCTAACCATTCTAACCGAAGTGCAGCTAGTGGCAACTCTAAACTTTCTGATCTGGAAACCAATAATAAAGTTAGCCTGTCCCTTCTCCAAAGCAAAAGGAAAGAAGGAAACTTTATTGTCAACTTAGACTCCATGACTAGGTTACAAAATCAGGACAGACATATCTCCATTTGATGTTATTTATTTCCATTTTCCTCTACTATTCCAACAGCTTATGTAAAAGTCTCTAGTTGAGTAAAATTTGTAAAGACTGAAGAAATATTATTATTTAATTGACGTCACTATGCAGCATAACAGTTGGCCTTCCTAACAGTAGCTCTTATTAGGAATATGGACATTTTATTTGAGCAAAGATAAAAGTGAGTGGAATTCAACTATGCTGGCTTTTTTCTACTTGAATCATCATAATGCCTCCTCCTCCCTGAATTTTTTTCCCTTTAATCTTTCCACATTTATTAAAATAACTTTTCTGAACATTGTCAATTAATTTCTTTTGTCCTTTGGAATCCAGGTGATTTACGTAATATAACTTGGAATAGGAGATCACAAAGCAGAAGAAAATTGAATAACTATCCAATCCTTTCTATAGCAAATCACCAGGCATTGGAAAACTGAGTTTTATATAATTTTATATTCTTATACTCACACCTTCTTTCTTGACTAAAGCTGTAAACTGAACCTTTTGTTAGTCTATCAGTTTCCTGTGGGTGTAAAATTTTTATTAAGGTTAAGGAAATTTTAAATATAAATAAAAGGCATTTTAAAATAAAAGTTTATAATTGCATTATTACAGATAGCATGGGAATTCTTAGAATGCTGTCACTGATACATATTTTGTGGTTCCTGACCTCACTGGTAAATGTACATGGTGAGGATTTGATTATATAGTATAACATGGTGCTTAAGACCCTAGTAAACTGGACATAGCAATAGTCCTAGCAAGAACAGAGGCACAAAACTAAGAATAATATTGGTATTGCACTGTAGCGTCTTGGCAAAGTAATGAGATAAAATATGTGTGTGTGTGTGTGTGTGTGAGACTTGTCACTTGTCTTCCCGTTGTTCATTGATTTGCTCTAGCAGGTGTCAGTAATGTCTCCATTCATTGGGAATGAGATCGATTATTGTTACTGTTTTGGGCATATCGAATACACCACGGAATATATATATATGTATATATACATATATATGTATATATATACATATATATGTATATATATATGACTGAATTATTAGTTTAGGTGATATGCCTGGCTGCTTATTTTATCCATGATACTAAAATAAGAAAAATATTAAAATTTATTTAGGTAAAAAGTTAATTGATGACTGCATGATTTTGTGAAAGCATATTGTTGTGAAAACAATATCCTCAATTATCACTTGATCACTGACATCCCGTTATTCATCGATTTGCTGGAGTGGGCAACAGTAACATTTCCATTTGACCCTATCACGTGCCAGTGTAGATCAATGGCATCTGGTTGCTTCAGGAATACGAAGAGATACAAACCATTCATTCAGGGTCTTGATGAAGAAGTCCGACCATCTTGTAGGTGGGCAGCCACGTGATCTTTTGACATCCCGTGGGATCCAGTCGGTAACAGCTCTAGTCCAGCGATCATCTCCAAATCGCATTACGTGTACACAGCCCATCTGATTTTTGATGTCTTGGCGAACGAGACAGCATTCCTGACTCTGGAACAGCGACAGAGGTCGGAACTCCGATTCCTTCTTTCACTTGAGTGAGGCGTGATATTCCAAGCATAGCTCTTTCGATTCCTCTCTGGGAGACCTGAAATAGCATTCTCATCCTGCTTTCGTAGGGCCCAGGTCTCTGAGGTGTATGTTAATGCACAGAGATCGAAGAAATAGCTAAAAAGACAAAGAACCTCCTGCTCTGTGACATCTCTTCGACTCCACCATTATACCACATCTAGAATACTCTCCATAGCATAAGTAACTGTAATACATAGGAAGTGTAACTGTGGACTGGTGAGTCATTGGGGTTCAGACTGGAATCCCTAAAAGATAAAAAGCTATAGTCTAAAGAATGTGGTCTAACATAGACAAGCAAGAATGGATATATGGTACATTTTAATAGAGAGATGATAAATATCTTAGAATAAATAACACAATGAAGAAAGATTCAATTTTCTTTTTAAGATACTTTCGCTAGTTTTAAACTCTTACAATTTAACAATATAGCATATCAATTTCATGGACATTAGGTCAATTTTCTGATTCAATACTGCAATTTCTAAAAATCACTTATGATGTGCAGAAGTATAATGAGTAAATGAGATCCATGTACTATCTAGTATAGTGTTTAGAACAAAAAAGATATTACATAATATTGATTTTGTCATTAGTCATTATTGGTTTTATAGATAAGAAACCAAATTGTACACCAAAACTTCTGCATTATCTCTTTATTTTGATTGTTTGATTTCATTTTTTTGGCCACAATAGGTGATGCTCAGGGATTATTCCTTTCCTTGCACTCAGGAATTACTCCTATTGGAGTACCGTATGGGATGCCAGGAATAGAACTGGGGTTGGAAGTATGCAAGGCAAGCACCATACCCACTGTACTATGGCTTTGGCCAAAGTTTGTATTCTCATAAATATATTTATTTCTAGAGTATAAATTCTCAGAAACATATTCTTTAGACATTCTTACAACTAGCTTTGGATTTACAGCTAATAATCCTTATACATAGCTTGAAATTGTCACTGCAGTCTTCATAAAAGGAAAGAGAAGACCAGACATGCTACAGAGGTCAAACACATAGAGCCATGCTTACCTTGTATGTAATCAATATCCGTTTCTATCTCCAGCACTCCTTGGTCTCTGAATACCACCAGGAATAACTCCATAACACAGAGTTTTAGTGGCCTTTAATTTCCTTCTGGCAAAATAAAGTCACTAACCAGTGTCACTGATTGGGGATTTGTTATTCAGTTGTTGTCAATTAAATAGTTCGTTATAACCCTAAATCCAGAAAGGAAGAACATTGCGGATTACCACAACATAGTCTATTTTCTAGTAGCCTAAGATTTTGAAGGCACAAGCTTGTATAAACACTTGAACACTGCGAATTCTATTTGAAGTCACGTGAAGACGATTATAGAAATGAGAGATCTATGGGGCTGGTGAAATAGCTCGGTGTGCAGGGTGCTTGTTCTTCCTGTGGCTTCGCTTAGATCCACATCACCTCACATGCTCTACTGAGTCCTCCAGGAGTGGTGCTTAAGCACAGAACCAGAAGCCCTGAGTACAGCCAGTTTGGCCTCAAGTCTAACAAAGAAAAGAAAGGAAAGAAATAGAAATCTATGATTCAAATATTAAAAGAGGGGTGAATTTATTTTTCAATCTATTTTTTCGATGCATCAGAGTTTACAGTATTGAAGTCATTGTTTTATGCTTGTATTGTTGCTAAACCAAAACACCACAAGAGTGTCAAAATCCCTCCATTACTGTCTCCTACTTTCTTTAATTCCATCACAGTAATTTCTTCAGATACATCTTTTATTGATAATATCTGGGTTTTTAATTGGGGTTTATCCTATATTTTTCTTCTCTCCTCTCTTTTCTTTCCACTCTTTATTTCCTTTTTCCCTTCCCTCCAGTCTTGCTTTCATTCATACTCTGTGGTTCTCAGAGATTACTCCAATTTGGTGCTCAAGAGTAACTAGGAGTGCTAAGAAAGAGCACTTTCCATGTGGACCACCTGCAAGGTTAGTAAATGCTCTAACCTCTGTACTATCTCTCTGGCTCAACTGCCTATTTTTGTGTTTTGAATAAACAAGATAATATTGTTCACATACCTCATTACCTAGACAATAGAGAACCAGTATGTTGATGCGAATTACTGCTAAAAATACTATTAGGCATATCCCTATTCACGAAGGAGTTATTAGTCATTAACCCTATTCAAGAAGGAGTTTTTATGTTACTCCAAATCTAAAAGGGAGACAAACACAGGGAATTAGAAGTATTTTGTTCCTCTGAGACATATTCAGAATTGCAAGCAAACATTAGCTAATTTGTAAAAAATGCACTAAAGAAATGTATCGAACCACTCTACTGTCTCACAAAAAGAACGAAATAAAAAAAAACACAGAAAGTAAAGGCAAATTGACAGTGGAGACATCTGATAAAATCAGTTTCAAACAGTTAATCATATTCACTATAAACAGTGATGACTCATGATGATATTAGAGAATATCTGCAGAATGTGAAGAACTAGAGTTTACCTCAGTGGGTTTTAAAATATGCAGGCAAATCTAATTTGAAGGGAATATATCCTACTAAAAGACAATTTAAGGATACTATTCTAAAAAATTACCTTTCTGGTCAGATATATTTACAAAAAAAAATCTCAGACATGGAACTTTTAAGTATATATAAGACATGAAAAAAAGATAATATTATAGCTTATGTGGAATACAAAAATTTTACAAAAATACATCAAATAATCTAGACTATTGGTTTTGCTAATCAAATGTATTAGAAAATTATTGTATAAGTAACAACAATGTGGTAACAGTTTACTAGATATTGGTAACTTCTGCATCATATTCTTAAGTTTTATGTAAATTTAAATGTGTTCTAAAATAGATGGATTTTTTTAATGTACTGTTTGTCAGCAAGACCATACAGCAGATAAGGTGCTTACCTTGAATGGAGTTGATCCAGCTCCTATTATCCAGATGGTTTTCTAAGCACTTCCAGGAGTGATCACTCTGCACATACAAAGAAGCAAGCCCTGAGAACCAAGGGTGTGGGCCCCCAAAAAAAAAACAAAAATATGTGTTGTACTGAGTCAATGCTCTCAACACCATTAGAATGTAGAAAATTATGTATGAAGACTTAAAGAACCACATGACATAAGTCCATGTAGACACACTACAAAATGGGGTCAGCCAAACACATTTATTCTATAACCAGCACGAAATAAATGACTATTGCATGCTATTAGATAAACGTGATTTATTTGCTGTAACAAGTAGAATCTCCCTATTGGATCCAAGATTTCTATGATGCTCACTTTGATCTGCTTAGATTTCTATGTACATAGTTTTCAATTGTAAGTGCTAAAAGTAAGAAAGCATCCAATACTGATATAAACTTATCTGGAGGCAAAAGATAAAAGCAAACACTTGGGATATATGTTAAAAAAGATAAACAAAATTGTGCCACTTTTATATATTAGTCATTGTGCATTAGTCACTTGGGAAATAGTGAGGAATAGAAAATATATCTTTTCTCACCATTAGAATAGCAAAATGAAAAGATGGGAAAGAAAACAATGAGGGGAAGAAGTGGTTAAGTTTTATGAAATATCAAGACCCTGGGGAAATAGGACCATAGGACAATTGCCAAAAAGGAGAAATCATAAAGATGAAATTTGAAAGAGCTTCTTGAATTGTATTACTTCCTTATGTTACCTGAGTTAATTCAAAATACAAAAGGGGGGCCAGAACTAGAGATCTAAGAGCTAGTGTATGTGAGAGACTTACCCCAGCAGCTCTCGGGATATTCCCTAGAAACACTGTGGAAATAGTTCTTGAATACTGCAGGGTGTGACCACAAAATAAAGGTCAAACACACACACACATACACACACCCATAAACACACACAAAATTGAAAAGCGTGGGTGTTCTGAACAAGTAGAGCTTCTAAGCCTCTACTTGGGCTACTATAATTTCTAGTAGAAGAAAAACATTGACTCAGAGTGTATGCTCAGAACATTTTTTTATCATTTACGTGAACAATTTTAGACTTTGTGCCTTTACATGAGCATTTCAAAAACCAAATGGTGAAATTCCTATTGTAACAAGTATAATATATCTTTAGCACATTTTTAAAGTAGGCACATTTAAGAGAAACTAGTCATTTCATAGGTATTCGTTATTTTTTTTGGTTGGTTTTGGATAATAGGAAAATAAATATTTTCTTTTGATTCGAATCTTCATTTTACAGATTGGATGGTGAACAGTAAAACCATTTTCCTAAAACATGTAACTAATTGTTAAAGATAAATTTGCTTAAGAAAGTGCTATCAACTCATCTACAACAAAAATTTGACTTGGAGGTAAGGAAACAGTTTCATGTTAATGAGTGAAGAAAAACTTGAAAATTAAATAGAATAACACGTTAATGCATAAAGAAAAGTTTGAAAAGGAATATATGATGAACTATCAGCACATGGAATATTAACTTTATCCAAACTGCATAATCTTTAGGTTTTTGCCCTGAGTCATATTTACATAAGAAGCATATTTAAAAGGACAACTCTCATATATTCCTCATATTATTCAGTCTTTTAAGAAGACTAATTCATTAAGGGACTCTTAAATTCAATGAAGCAAACTACAGATTTCTTAAAACAACAATTTTATTTAAGTTTTGGCAATCTTATCAATTTGTTCTATAAAAAGAAAATAGCTGAATGATTGCTTTAATGCTGATGAGACACAATACAGTGAACATATTTGAGTAAGTTTGGGTAAATTGTAAAGAGAAAATGAAAAAAAGAATATCCTTACATAATCAAGAAAATGAATAATTTAAAAAATTTATAAGCAAAAAATATGACAGTAATTTTCAAGCAGCCAGGCACACTGCCCTTTTATATTACCAGGCCCATTGAATTATGAATGTTGGCTGAATACAAAGTCGGAGGGTGACGATAGAGCCACATTTTGTCATTTGCACTTAGAGAATGTCTACTGCTCTGCTGGGTTTCCAGATCTTACAATTTTACTGACTGCGAAGTACTTGGGGGAAATACATGAGGTGTATTTGGGGGAGGGGAAGAGGTGGGAATGCTAATTGCAAGTCATGATAATGAGCCTAAAGCTCCAAGGCTCTTCAGTTGTTTGAACTCTGAGTAGTCAAGCTCAGCAAATTCCCTCCTCTCCTAACCTACCAGAACGCATAGCCACAGAAATCAAAATGAAAAGACAGTTTTCAAGCGCATGCATCTCAGCTGCAGGAATTATGAGTGGGAAGAACAGGTGTACCGTGAGATGCGACAGTGCTTCTGTTGCTAAGGAGACCACTTTCATCATTCAGAAAGGCTGATAACCTGGACTTTCGGCTGTCGCATTGGTATCAACAAAGGTTGAAAGTGATATAAACATACCTGCGCCAGTGAAAAGGACAGGAGCGGTTTCAAAAATAACTTGAGGCTAAGTGCTTAGAGAGATAACCTGGTAAAATATTTATGTACTAAATGAGAATAATTCTTTAATTGCTAAGGAATTCGAAGCAGGTCAATCTCAGCACATAATTCCAGAGTTAAAACATTAAAAATAGGAAAAATTCAATATTCCATAGTTTCAGTGAAAACAATATTAATGCAACTAATGACATAAATTTTTTATTACTTGCATAATAAAGCTCAATTTGTTTCATTTGATGTTATTTTTATAAAATAGAGAACTGAGTTTTAGATAGTTTTATAATTAGAGACGAATTTATTTTAAATTTGTTATCGCCTGGGAAAATTATGTGAAAAGGACTGAAGCTCTAAGACTATTGTGTTGTAATTGACATTATAAAAGGCAAAACAATTAATAACTATGCCCTTTAATTTTTTTTTTTTGCATTTTTTGGGTCATACCCAGCAATGCTCTGGGGTTACTCTTGGCTCTGCACTCAGAAATTACTCCTGGCGGTGCTGTGGGACAATATGAGATGCGGATGATCGAACCCTGGTCAGTGGCATCAAGGAAAACACCCTACCTACCCCTACCAGACTATTGCTCTGGACCCATAAATTTTTTTAATAGTTGATTTATAACAGTATTGAAATTGACTTTGTTGAGTTGTCGAAATATTACTTGAAAATTAAAATTGTGTCTTTTATTTTGTATCTGAATAACAAAATAAATATTTGGGAAAAGAGAAAAATGGATGTAGCTGGAAAATACAATATAAATATTTGTACTTACATCTGATTAATGCAAATTTAAACAAATTGAAATAGAAATTGCCATATAAGAAAGATTACCTCACCTTTCATTTTCCTGATAGTAATCAGAATGTTTATTTTAAACTATTGAAATGTTTATCTAGTAGTAGGTTTTATTTGAGAATACTTATAATTTTCAAAATAATGCAAAGCAATGTAGTATTGTGAATGTAAATTTAAGCTACCAAATAATGTATTAAAAGTTGGGGGCTGTGACAAATTATTATGTCATGACATGTCATTCTTTTAAAACTAAATGAACAGTTAAATTAATACATTCCATTATGAAAAATATGAAATTAGAAGTAGAGAAATAAATCACAAGTTTTACTTGGTGACTTTATTTAAACTATATTATACCCGCTTGGTGACTATTTCCAACATAAAGTCATTTGTCTGAGAAATAGTTACATAATTTTGGCAGATTTTGACAGAACTAGCACATCTGCAGATAATGGTACAATTTGATATTTATAAAGTATCAAGTTTTCTATAAATATGTGATTCTGGTTTCCATGGAAATTGAGTAATCACTAGAGCTAATTTTTATTTATTTTATTTAGTGGAACCAAGTAATGTATTTATAGGATTGCTTTTAGAATATATGACAACTAACTACTTCATCAGCTAGTTTTTAAATTGATAGCCCCTGGATATTTATAAAGCCAACACACATGTTAAGTTTATACCTATGAAAAATAATCTGATTACATTTAAGTGCTCAAGGAGAAATTACTGTCATTTTCCTTTGCTTAATTTTGGTGAGCAGCTTAAAAAATTGTAGTAACAAAAGCTATTATTTCAGTTGTAAAAATTAAGTAATTTAATGGACCTAGAGAAACTACAATGTGCCTGTATGTGTTTAATATCTGCAAAAAATCTTTACCAAGAATGAGAGCTCCATAAAGGAATCAAACCTGGCAAGCAGAAAATGGTCAATAAAACACTACTTTAAAAAATTGAACAGTTTGTTAATTGTTTCTATTCTTACTGGATTTCAGAATAGTAAATGTGAAATAGGATCCTACATTTTATTGCATTAGTCTGCAAATGAGAAAGGCCTTAAACGACATTTGCACAAAGCCTTTCCAAGGTATAAGTACGCATGGAAGGTTAGAGGAAATGGATTTTCAATAACCAGCTACATAAATTAGTTACATTACAAGAGAGACGAGCTAGAGTTACTTTTGACATATTTCCATTGTTATTTAACACAGAGAGAAGCTTAGACTCTATTAAATTTGTACAACACAATGCTTTACATTTGTTTAGAAATATCTTTTGTGTTATCAAAAACACTGATGGTTTATTGCTGAAATCTTCGGAATTTGGTCATTAGGGAAGCTTTTAAGTTAGTTCTTGGGTCCTCTTACATCTTCCTTTATCCACTCCATCTGTTTTCTCGAGCTAATCATGTTTGTATTAGCATGTTTCTCAGTTCTAATCTTGTTTGAATACCTCGGACCAGGAGGTGTTCCAGACATTTCATAGTGTGTCTGTTACAGCCTCCAAGACAACTACTTCTACTTCAAGGTCTGGTTCAATAAAAAACCTTCCTCTGAATATTGGTACTCATACAAAAGTTGAGAAAAAACAATAAATTATTTGCATTATTTTGAATTTTTTATGTCTAAACTATTTTAAATTAGTCTAAAAATATTAATGTTCACTCTGAAGAGAAGTTATCCAAAAAAACAAAGAAAAAGGATGACAGGATGAATCAACAATATCATAGCTGCATAAATATACAAGGATATTAGCTTGCCAAATATATACCCTTAGGGGAGAGGGTGATAGTACAGCAGGTAGGGCATTTGCCTTATACTCTGTCAACAAGGGTTTTGATCCCTTGCAGCTCATATGGTCCAATGAGCACCACCAGGAGTAAATACTGAGAGCAGAACCAGGAGTAATCTCTGAGCATTGCCAAGTGTGACCCTAAAAAGCAAAAAAAAAAAAAAAAAAAAGTAAAGAAAGAAAACCGAGCCTTGCAGAGTGTAGGCCAAAAAAGTAAACAATAAAGAAAAGGAAAGACTTTAGATTTAGATCTATTATGCACTCTTAAATGTTTCAGACACTGGCACCAGGTGTTCATTTGTAAATTATGTGATTATGAAGCATTAACGCTTAATACAATAATACATTAAAATATTGTAGTCCTGTAGCAAATTAATTTTAGCATTCCTCTAATGATAAAAGGTTCCATTTCCCAATTTTTCCCACGGACCAGAATCACTATCAGATTGATTCCAAATAAAGGTGTCAATAACTTGAACCATGATTAATTCATTATTACTTTTATAAGATTTATGACTTACCAGTTTTGAAAATATTAACTTAAATGGTTTAATCTTCCAATAGTCAAGTACACTAAGCCCTCTAATTTATGTTATTTTAAATTCAGAAGGGGACCATGTGGGATGCCAGGGATCGAACCCGGGTCATCCGTGTGCAAGGCAGATGCCCTACCCACTGGACTATTGCTCTGGCCCCTGTTCTTGCTCTTTTGGATGTGCCAGTTTCTGTGGTATGAGATGATACTTCATTGTTATTTTGATTTGCATCTCCCTGATGATTAATAATGAAAAGCACTTTTTCATATGCCTTCTGGTCACCCAAATTTCTTCTTTTTGGAAGTTTCTGTTCATTACTTCTCCCCATTTTTTGGTGGGGTTGGCTGTTTTCTTCTTGTAAAGTTCTACCAGTGCCTGATATATCCTGGATATTAACACCCTTGTCAGACGGGCATTGGGTGAATATCTGTTCCCAGTCTGTGGGCTGTCTCTGTATCTTGGTCACCGTTTCTTTTCAGGTGTAGAAGCTTTTCAGTTTTATATAATCCCATTTGTTTGCTTTGCTTCCATTTGCTTTGTCAGTGGTCTTTCATCTTGAAAGATTCCTTTAGCTTCGATGTTGTAGGGCATTTTTTCCTGTTTTCTTCGATGTAGCTTATAGACTCATGTCTGATATTGAGAACTTTAATCCATTTTGATCTGGCTTTTGTGCATAGTGTTAGACGGAGGTCAAAGTTAATTTTTTACACTCAGTAGCCCAGTTTTCCCAGCACCATTTGTTGAAGAGGCTTTCTTTGCTCCACTTAATATTTTTGGCTCCTTTATCAAAGATTAAGTGATCATATAGTTGAGAGTATGTTTTAGGATATTCAGTTCTATTCCATAAGTCTATGAGTCTATCTCTATACTAATGCCATGCTGTTTTAATTACTACTGCTTTGTAGTAGAGTTTGAGGTTGGGAAATTGATACCTCTCATCTTCTTTTTCCCAAGGATTGCTTTAGCTATTCGTGGGGGCTTATTAGTCCATACAAATTTCAGGAGTGTTTGACCATTTTTTAAAAACTGTAATGGGTATATTATAGGGACCACATAGAATCTGTATAAAGCTCAAGGGGGTATTACTGTTTTTTTTTTTTTTTTTGCTTTTTGCTTTTTGGGTCACACCCTGCAATGCTCAGAGGTTTCTCCTGGCTCTGCACTCAGGAATCACTCCTCGTGGTGCTTGGGAGAGCACATGGGATGCTGGGGATCAAGCCCAGGCTGGCATGGGCCGGCCGCATGCAAGGCAAACACCCTATCCGCTGGGCTATTGCTCTGGCCCCCAGGTATTACTGTTTTTTGTTATTTCAACTGTAAGCAGGGAATGTATCTCCATTTCCTCGTGTCCTCTTTTATTTATTTATTTATTTATTTTGTGCTTTTTGAGTCATACCTGGCAATGCTCAGGGGTTACTCCTGGCTCTGCACTCAGGAATTACTCCTGGCGGTGCTCAGGGCACCATATTGGATGCCAGGGATCGAACCTGGGTTGGCCACATGCAAGGCAAACACCCTACCTGCTGGACTATCACTCCGGCCCTCTCTTTTATTTTATTATTATTATTTTTTTTGGGGGTTACACCCGGCAATGCTCAGGGTTTACTCCTGGCTCTGCACTCAGGAATTACTCCTGGTGGTGCTTGGGGACCATATGGGATGCCGGGGATTAAACCCAGGCCAGCAAAGGCCAGCTGCATGCAAGGCAAATGCCCTATCCACTGGACTATCACTCCGGCCCCACATTTTATTATTATTTGTATTATTATTATTATTATTTCTTAATTTATAAATGCTGGATTTAGAGATGACTACAAGAGTATGCTACCCGCACGGCAGAGCCTGGCAAGCTACCCATGTCATATTTGATATGCCAGATACCAGTAACAATTATAGACCTCATTCCCATGACTTGATGGAATGGTTTGAGGCTCTTTATGTTCCTGGAGCAAGCAGGTGCCCTTGGGCTCTACTTGCATGAGACAGGTCATATGGAGATGTTACTGGTGCCCGCTCGAGCAAATCGATGATGAACGGGAAGACAAGTGATAAATTCACAAGATAGATCAGCTGAGCAGAGGGAGAGCCGGTAGCCGCTCTGCCACATGTATCTTTGTCTCTGGTTTTAGCATACCTGGGCTTGAAATAGGCTTCACTGTAGGGTGGAACCCTGACAAGCAGGGCTGTGATCAGCTCTTCTGCTGGGTGGAGCTCTGATGAGATGTGGAGTCCGGTTGTTGAAAATGGCTGCCCTTGTGGTGTGGGGTTCCTCTGGCTTCTTGCAAGGCCTAACTAGGACGTCTCTCATGAGGCATCCAAGAGGGAAGGCAGGTTCTAGCCCTGGCCCATCATCCCAAAAGAGCCTCACAAGAAGCCAGAAGAGCCCCCACACCAACAGCCATTTTCAACATCCAGACTTCACAGCTCATCAGAGCTCCACCCAAGAGAAAAAGTCACTCTATCCCCATTGTGTTTCATCAGTAAATGCACAATATGAGAGCCTACTACTGAGAGTATCTCACCTGCACAGCAGAACTTGGGAAGCCACCGGTGTTGTGTTTGATATGCAAAAAACCAGTAACAATTTTAGACCTCATTCCCATGACCTGAAGGAATCTTCATGTTCCTGTAGTGAGCAGATGCTCTTGGACTACACTAGCATGCAACAGTATGGAGATGTTACTGGTGCCTGCTTGAGCAAACTAATGAACAGCAGGAAGACACGTGACAAGTGACAAGAAGATATATAATTCAATGTGCAATATTCCAGTGTGTATTATTTTTCCAATTTTACATAGATTCAGAGTGGAATGATAGGAATGCAAGAATTGTATAATTGCTTTATTTGCCTTTTTGAATTTCCTAAATAACCCCAAGGATGCAATATACTTGATGATCTATTACAAATAATAGTACCTGTAAGAAATACTGAAGAAAATGTGCTCTGATATCAGACAGAATGATTGACAATGTCTGTCTATTGTAGAAATATTAAAGTTTAGTGATCATCATAGAGGTACATAGAAATTCATTGCTTTTCATTGAAATCTGATATTTTCCAGAAAAATTTCTTTCTTGAGAAATTTTAAGCTCTGCCAAAGTAACATAAATTCTCTTAGAATGTCTAAAATATTTAATTTTATTAGATAACACATTTCTCTCTTCTACTTTTTTTCAGGCAGTGGGTGGGAAGGGTCATCACACCCAGAGATGATCAGAGGTTATTCAATTCTACACTCAGCAATTACTCTGGTGGTGCTGGGGTGCCTGGGATGTAGCCTGGGTTGTCCATGTCATTCTGGCCCCTTGATACCATTTCTAGTAGAGTTTTGGAGACCAAATATACTCTCAGTAGGTTCTATTGTCTCTAAATCTTTTTGTCTTGGAGCCACACACAGTGGTGCTGAGAGTTTATAACTGACTATGAACTCAGGAGCCGTTCCTGGCAGTGCTCACGGAACCATATGTGGTGCCGGGATTGAACCTGGGTTGAGTACAAGGCAAGTGCTCTACCCACCATCCTCTATTTCCAACCCCATCTTGTTTATTTATTAACTCCTCTCTATATAGTAGTTAATATATCATAGTTAAGTAATACATATATACTAACAACATTTAGGAGTTACTCCTGACTGTGCTCTGGAGCAACGGATGATGGAGATAAAACTTGGGTTCTCAGGCGAGGAGGGGAGAAGTTTGGGGACATTGGTGGTGGGAAATGGGCACTGGTGGAGGGATTGCTGGAACACTGTATGACTGAAGCCCAAACGTGAACATCTTTGCAATTGTATATTTCACGGTGGTATAATCAAATATTAAAAAAACTTGGGTTCACAAATGTGCGAAGTCAATTGCTCCATGTTGTACTATTGCTTATGCATTGGGAGAAAAATCTTGCTAAGGACATTGTTCTGCCTTCACTTCTTATTTATTAACAAAGAAATGCTCTCCCGTTTTCTTAGTTTCTGTATCCTGGTGTTCCTTTCTAAAACCCAAGCGTCATTTGTTAGTATAAAAGACAGAAGTTCACTCTAACTTATATCTTTTAGTGATTATACTAAAGTCTCAAGAAAAATAAAATAGCTTCATGAGAATTTGAAAAAGCACGCTAAATTATGCAAATTGGAAAACGAATGAAAATTTGTACATGGGACTTATATAGTGGTGAGCTCTCGAGTTTTCTTTGTTGGTCTAGTTTGATGTCCCGTTATGTTATTTCTGTTTTCCCAGCACCTTAAAGCCAAGGCCAAGCAAACCAGTAACATTCTCAAAGGAAATTAATTTATTTTGCAAAGTTCTAGAAAAGAGCCCTGATTTTTTAATGATTTTGGAAGAATCTCATTTTTCTCTTTGAAATTTAAGTATGGCTGTGTTCCTGGATTTGTCATCAGTATATACTTGGGTAGATAATCCCTCAAATTTTGAAAATAAATATTAAAAATGTATTTAGTTTTCTCTGAATTTTAGTGCCCCAAGTCATTGTAGTACTCTCATTTTCTCAAACTTGACTATAATTATTCAGAGCATTTTATACTCATATAAAGAATGGCAGAAGGTGTTTTGAGTTTTATTATGCACTAGTTTTCTTGTCATTTTCTGAAATATATCTGATCAGCTGAAGTCCCCAATATTTATAAAAGTTGCTGTGCCTGACCCACAAACTCCAGAGGGTAAAGACTTTTCTTTCAGTTGTGACAGTTGAGAGATTGTCTCACAGACAGATCTTAACAGAAACATAATATAGGAAATAAGTATGAGCAATGCAGATTCCTTTATTAGATGAAAGTGATTATAATTCTGCATTTCTATTTACTTTAACAAGAGTCATAGAGTCTATCAATGTTCCATTAATGAGAGCAGTTTCATCAAAAATGATTTCCTATTTTTTGGGTTTTACCTTATCAAGAGTGAATGAATTCCCTAAAATTATTTAAAGTAATTCAATTTAGGAAATATTTTGCCATGAAAATATTTTTTAGTTAAAACAATATCATGCATCCTGATCAAATACATTAATCTGATGAGAAAAAAGACACCAAAGTATCTATGACATGAAAATGTGATAAAATACTGACAGTTTGTTTGTTTGTTTGTTTGTTTTGCTTTTTGGGGTCACACCTGGCAATGCTCAGGGGTTTCTCCTGGCTCTGCACTCAGGGAATCACTCCTGGCAGTGCTTGGGGGACCATATGGGATGCCGGGATTGAACCCCGGCTGGCAAGGGCCTGCCGCGTGCAAGGCAAACACCCTACCCTCTGGGCTATCACTCCAGCCCAAGTAATGACAGTTTCATATGAAAATGAAAGTTTAGGCATACACAGAAAGTGTCTTCAGCCATATATTTGTGTGAGGAAGCCAGAAAAGAATTCAACTTGCTTTAGCTATAAAGAAGATATTGTATATAGAAAAGTCCTAGTTCAGCTTAATTTCGTTTTAAAAACTAGTTCAGAAATTTCTATTTACCCATGCACAGTGATAGTTACTTGGTGTCTAATTTTCTTTAACTAAAATGTTCTTTAACAAAATGTTTCTTTAACTAAATGGCAAATCTAAAGTAAAATAAAACTGCATTCAAAATTATGAGATGGTTTCAATCCAAATGTGAAAGAGTTAAAAAAAATAAACTGGAGAAAGGAAAGTTAATCTCTCCAAGAAAAGTTCTGTTGTTTATAAGTGCTTAAGTTGGTATATGCTTAACAGAAGATTTAGTCTAAATTAACCACTTATGCTTCTTGTATTTTCTTGCTTATTTTTTCTGTTAATTAATTAATATAACTATTATTATTGACATGTTTCTTGTCCTTGGTATTAAGAAGGTCTCACAAAGTTTGCTGTCTTTCCCAAGATTTATCAGAATTGTAATTTTGATACATAAGCAATGCTAAGAATTCCAAATGAACCACCAAATGTGTGTTATTATGAAGAATAGCGGAGCTGTCAGTCACACTGATTGGACTGATGATGATATTGATAATGTTGTGAGGTAAAGCAGGGTATAGGAAGGTTGAAGAAGGGTGTAAGAAAAAGTAACACACAACAACCTAAAATCAAGTCGTTTTACGGGTACGCTGGGAATGAGTCAAAGGGCTGGAGTATATATTTCTTGAAGGAGACCCTAGGACTGTACAGTGCCCTGAGCGCCACTAGGTGAGCCTCTGAATTAATTGATGAGGTGCACAAAACAATTTGTTATAGGGTGCTTAGGCAATACTTGCTAAGCATTATTAAACAGGAAAGTAGTATAAGAAGATCGTTTAAAAGCTTGTGTAGTTAGGATATATACAGGAGAGATAATCATGCAGCAATCAGAAATAAAGTTCTGTAAAAGTCATCAAAAAGCTTGCTCTCTTTTTGTAGAAATTTAAAGCTCTTGAGGAAATGTAGTGAAGCTGCTGTATTTGCTATTTGCAGCTCATTCTCGTCACATCTGAATAACAGATATTTTATTAAAACATGTTTTGATTTAACTTACGTATTTATAAAAGTTTGATTTAACTTACATATTTACAAATTTATAAACTTTATAAATTTATGGAGTAACTGTCTCCATAAACCAAATGTCCTTCCAGATCTCTTTGTAAGCAATATAACCATCTGCAATTTCAGATTTTAATGATTTATAGGTGTTAAATTTTGTAAAAAAAAACAAAAAAAGAAAGAAAACTAATATATATCAATAGGGTATTAAAAACCATAGCATCCATTGTATGAAATGAAAATTGTTTGTAGCAAAAATAATTAATGGTGATACATGTAGCGAGATAGAAGTATCTCAGCAATATTATGTGACATGAAAAAGTCTAGCACAGGGGTGCGAGAGATAGTTCAGTGGGTAGGGTGTTTGTCTTGCACGCGCCGGACCCGGGTTCGATCCCTGGCATCCGATGTGGTCTCCCGAGCACCTCAGGAGTGATTCGAACAAAGAGCCAGGAGTAACCCCTGAGTGTGAACGGATGTGACCTAAAAAAGCAAAAAAAAAAAAGTCTAGCATAGGATAACACAGTCATACAATCAAATAGCAAAGTTAACTATAAAATAAATAGATAGAAAACAAATGATAACTCTTAAAACTGAGTTAGAGAGACAGTACCACCGGTAGAGCACATTTCTTGCACAGAGAAGAACCAGGTTCATTCCCAGCACACAGTTTGATCCCTCCAAGCTCCTCCACGTCCGACACCCCCACATTTATGAAGAGTAATTCTTAGGAGTGCAGAACCAGGGCTAAGGCCTGACTTCCTCAGGCTGAGGCCCAAAACAAAAATACGTGAATAATCAAAATGTTCAAATTTACTTTTCTAAGTGGCTAATGTGTCAGACAGATCAATCATAAGTTGAAAATGAGAGTTTCACCCTCGTCAGACATGTATCCACAGCAGATTTAGTTGCAAGAGTGAGTGAAATAGGAGATTTCATTTGGCACACAGGAGATCTGTTTCATATTTGACCTCCCGCACACAAAATACAATTGGCACAATTATCAAAATAACATGTACCATGAGCTTTGATTATCATTTGTCACTTGTCTTCTCATTGTTCATCAATTTGCTCAAGTGGGCACCGGTAATGTCTCCATTCGTTGGGAATGAGGTACATTATTGTTACTATTTTTGGCATATGGAATACACTACGGGTAGCTTGCCAGCCTCTATTGTGGCTTTGGTTTCATCCCAGGGGGCCCAGTCTTTTTTATGTCAGACCATCAACCATCCAGGGCCCACGGGCAGAGCCCTGTGTGTAGACAAGCCTATCTCCTGTCTGCCACCTGCCAATGCAGCTGGGCACCACAGTCAAACCTGCGATTCCGAGGGGCTGTGAAATTTTAATTAGCAGAAATTATTTATATGGTATATATTTTCATTTATAAGGATAGCATTTGTTCCCGAAATGCCTTGATTATAAAAGCCTAGAACTTTTAGCTAAATTTTAACTAAATATCACCTCTTAACATTTAAATTTTAGACAAAATCTTTCCCTAGGTACTCTTCAGAAAATTAAGAACTCAGTAATTAAATTTCCTGTTGATTGACGATACTCTGGCAAGCTATTTTAGAATAAAACATTTTGTTATTTAAGCAAATAACTTTGCTTGTAAAAAAATGAAAACATTTTCTCACCTGGACAACATTTCGGTTATGATGTTTCCTAGGATAAGCCATATCTTTTCTCTGCCTACACTTCTAGGCTTTCAGGATGTCAAACTGTTTTCAGCCCAATTAATTTCCCACATTAGAAAAGGTTACTTTAAACTTCTCTCCTCATATTGCAAAATTCCTAAAATAACTTCCCATGACACCTGCCGTCTGATATTCATTAAGATTCTATCAACAGTGTGTTCTCTATATAGGCATTGGTCTATAAATTAGTTTGTTAATCGATACCAATAAGTATTCTGTGACATTTTTAAAAAAGGCAACATTATTCAGAGTTTTTGATAGGAATTCCTTGTTAATAACAGTTAAAATTATATTCTATTTTTTTTTAAAAAAGAATACAATGAAGTTGTCGAAGAGTCAAAGCAATGTTAGTCAATGCTATTTCACTCATTTGCAAAAACGACCATCGTAATAGTGTGTGTGTAAATATTATAGTGTTGTTATCAAGTTCATATCACTTGATTTATAGGATTATCTTAATTTATTCACATTAATCCCTCAAGAGATATTGATTATTCATAATATTTATACCAACAAAGAAATAGCTCATGAAATTTTAGTGTTTTCCCAATAGAGTGAAATATACCATAAAATGTTCAGATAGAGAAGTAATTGACTAGTGAAATAGTATTGATATATACATATATGCTTTAGCTCTGTTAGTACTCCTGTTTCTGTTTATAACAATTTTGGCCATCTTTCCTATTGATATATAGAAACTATAATGTAAAATCATATGTAAAATGAATGAATAAAATGATTGCAATGATTAAATCACTGAAGTCATGTTTATGTCCAGCAGTGTTATTTGTACTTGCTTTTTAATATTTAAATTAAAAGATAATTATATTCTGAGCAATTACTTAAGGCAAGGTAAAGAGTTGTTGTCTGAATATACCAATAACTGGTAGGACTAGAAAATCTGCACATCTGTAAACCAGCTTTGTGATTAAGCATTAATTTTAAAATTCCCTATTCTAGAATAAAGTAGGAGCAATTATCTTTCTTCTTAATTATTATTGAATGCCCTCAATCAAATAGAATATAATTATCAAGAATGCAGCCAGAGCAAATGGTGATGAAGCCAGCTCGGGACTTTGTTTTAAACAAGCACAATTATTGTCATCTATATTAAAAGAAAGCAAAAACAAACTGCATTTGAAGTATTAAGGCTGACTGAAAAGATACATGGTTTTGAATAATAAAGATTAGCCATGAAAGGCTATATATCATGGCAAGGACTCACAATATTCCAAAATCAAAAGTACGACCTTTTGCTTTCATACTATTTTTAGATTTCATGTGTAATACACCCTGTAGTAGGTACACGCTATGTTGTGTATGGACAACAGAATGAGAACACCACGTCAGTGCCTTTTCCTTCAATATTTGTATGCAATAATCTATCATCTATTTTCCATATAGTATAGTTTAATGACGTTAAGACAAAAGTACAATGTTTTATAATTAATTATCATCTTGAAAACTCCTCTGAGACTCCCATACAGTGAACATTGGAACAGTATTAACCGATGTCAAAATGTATTATAACAAAACAACAATACTTAGTTATCTGAATAAGTATTTCATTTACATTATATGCATTTACATGCACTAAATGTACACATATGCACAGTAGAACAACAACTTTAACAACATATAAACTTAAAAAGTAAAGTATGAACTCAAGGGCAAAAAGTCATACAGAAAGAATTACAAAGTTTTGGGGTTGGAGCAGCAGTAGAGTGGGCAGGACGCCTCCCTTCACGTAGACGGAACCGGGTTTCATCCTTGGCACCACCTCTGGTCCCAAGTATGCCAGGAGTGGTCCGTGAGCTTAGAGCCAAGAGTGATCCCTGTGTACTGTCAGCTATTGTCTCCTAAACGCACAGAAATATAAAGTATAATAAATGTGCATGCATATAACTGTACTGCATAATATATTACATTGAATATTATATAACAATAATAATGTTTAATATGCACACACAGTTTCTAGGACCACCATGGATCCATTTAGCCTTGAAATGAAGGCATTTGTTCCAGTTCAGAAAAGCAAAATGATAAACATCTGTTATATGTAGGTTCTGGTTTAGCACATTACAATGTATCCCTGGATATTTAGTGCATAAAAAGTGAGTAAGACAACACAAGATTGTACCTAGCACGTCAATGGTGCAATGTCAGCACTTTCTCATTTTTAGTCCAGTTATTTCAGGCATAAGCCATTACAGTGTTCTATTGGAGAAAAAAAAGTATCATTAGAAAATGTTATATTCAAATTCGAATTGTGAAGCCTGGCTAGCTGCCCTGTTTTATTTGATATGCCAAATAGCAGTAACAATGATATTAGTTCATTCCCATGACCTAATATAATGGTTTGAGGCTCCTTCTGTCCCTATTGCGAATAGATGCCCTTGGGCTCTACTAGCATGAGACAGGACATATGGAGATTTACTGGTGCCCGCTCTAGCAAATAGATGATCAATGGGAGGATAGTGATAGTGATGGTGATAGTGAATATTTCAAAGTAAAAGGAGAATTATGGATCACAAACATTAAACAGTTGAACTTATTTTCTGTGCAGGCAAATGAGAATACATGTCAATTAACATTTGCCAATTATGGGAAGTCAAAACTCACCTTAATCAAGACTCATCTCAAAGCTTTGGGTCTACAAATTAATTTCCAGGACAAACATTTCCAGGAAAGCTTAAGAGCAGAATCTTTAATTTATGCATTAACAATGTCCCAGTAAGCATAGGAGTGCATTTTTGTCTCACTGGATTATTTCATTATCACTAAAAATAAACAAATTACTCAACTGCAACTATTGAGAGCAGTTCACAAAAGAACTTATATCTAAATTTTATATAATTTGATAAGACTTAGTAGAAATGTATGAGATTAAGAATTTTTTGGGCTGGAGTGATAGTTCAGTATTTGCCTTGCCTGTGCCCTTACCCAGGTTCAATCTCCAGCATCCCATATGGGCCCCTAAGCACTGCCAAGAGTAACTGCTGAGTGCAGAGCCAGGATTAACCTCTGAACACTGTCGGGTATGATCCCAAAAGCAAAAAAACAAAAGAATTTATATGTATAATGCAACAGATTTTATAATGAAAACCAATATAACTTCTTTAACTAATATTTCTCTATCATTACAAGATTTTTTATTACTGTAGAAACTCATAATAACATGAAATCATTTTTATACTTAGTGAGTGACTGCCTACATAATGACAGGTGTGAACAGTCTAACTTTACTTCATATTGTTAAAGCAACAAAGGATTTAATTTTTTCAGAAATATGTAGACTACTTTGATGCAAATATTGAAGAATATAATGCAAATTAAATGCAAGCTATTTTAAGAAGGTAAATGAACCTAGAAAATAAATAAAGTTATTTATACTGTGCTTTTATGAATTAAATATATGCAAGCATTAATGCATTTTTCATAATGCATTACTGCAAAATGTTTATCATTGTCAAATGACTAAATTCAAACTGGCTAATTGGAATATGAGGGGTGGCAAAATTCCAATGGTTTACTGTCTGAAAGACGATAGTGAAAAAAAACATTAAATTTTGGAATTGACAAAGTATTTTTTCACCACTTCACTGGTGGTTCTCAGTTGCTCCCTTACTCTGTGCTCATGGATCAGTTTCGGCATTGATCAGGGGACCATGGAAGATGTCAGGGATCAAACACATGGCAGTGTGTGCAAAGTGTAATATACTATGGATTCGGCCCTTATAATTAAAATTTTAACACATTTTGATTTGAAAAAGTCAGATAAACAAGAACGGGAATTCCAAAATAAGTAGCATTTGAATTCAAAATTGTTGTGATACATCAAAAAATTATTTAGATTACTGAATATTTTGTTTTCATTCTCATTTTACCCCATAAAACATAGCAAGTTTTACCTTTGGAATATTTTATGAACTAATTTTCTTCATGAATATTTATATTTAAGTTTTGGGACTTACACCTTTTAATACAAGTTTTATCAAAACTTTTCCAAATTTACACACTATGAACTATCAGAAAACTTAAATAGGTAGAAAGCAAACATGTTTACTCTGATAGATATTTAATGGATTAAGTTGAAGTAAAATACATTTGATTACTACTGTCATACGATCACTATGATTCGATCTAATACACAAGTCCCATAAAAGGCTTTCCAGACAATTTCCTATTTGGGAAGACTTAGAGAACTTGAAAGTTACATTTGATATAAGTGAACAAACATTTTGTAGATGGCTTAAGCTACTAATCTAATGAGTAGTTTTATGAGGCATAATTCCTGTGCCTGAAAAATTTTCAGTTCCACTGATTCTTATCAAAGTCTAAGTATTCAGCTCTGTGTTGAAGAATTCCTGCTTAAAAATTCCTGCTTAAAAAAAGAATTCCTGGGGCCAGAGCGATAGCCCAGTGGGTAGGGTGTTTGCCTTGCACGCAGCTGGCCCATGCCAGCCCGGGTTCGATCCCCGACATTCCATATGGTTCCCTGAGCACAGCCAGGAGTAACTCCTGAGTGCAGAGCCAGGAGAAACCCCTGAGCATCGCTGGTTGTAACCCAAAAATTTTTTAAAAAAGAGAATTCCTGTTTAAAATAAAGGCAACCTACAAGAACTCCAATTGCAATATTCTTGTTCCTATGTACCTTCCAGTATTGTGGGTTCAGATTTGTTCATATTCACCACAGCTTAGTATAGGATAACGTTAATGTGGTATGAAGGACAGAACATTTAAGGAGGCATTTCAAACCTTCTTTAATAAATTGTTCTATTGAAGATGTTTAACAAGATAAATTGTCAAGCAAAAAAACAGCACAACATAACATGACAGTAAACTGAGTTATATAATAGTTCACATGTAAAAATAAAATAGAGCAGAACTGTCGAGAATGCTATTCACCTTTGGCTTGTGTGGATTGTTAATGTTGGTAATGTTGTGATGCTCTGCACACTATCCCAGACAGATGAAAATTCTTGTTTGGAAACGAGTTTACTGTTAGGCCTCATGGTCCCGGGTACAATGACCACAATCCACCTGCTGGTGCCCTCCACTGTTGTACAAAAGTGTGGTGGGGAAGCTGTGTGTATCAGAGATGAGAACAAATCTCTATGTACGTAGCACCAAACGCTGAGCTAACTTGCTGCCCCAGACAACTTTATTTTTAAATTCAACATATAAGTGATATTAAGTGATCAACATATCATGCTTATTAAAGAAATTAAGGCAAATCTGTAATTTACTGTAGTTTCTTAAAAACAGTTTTGGGGAAGTACTTTAGCTTTTATTTGACTGACACTATTGTCAAAATCCACCAATAAAAAACATTCAAGTTTTGCAAGACCACAGTTTCGCTTTAACTTTGCAAATCCGGTAAGAGCTTAAATTTATACCATTCTGTTGTCTGATAATGTAACACGGTATTATCAAACACTCTTATAGGGAACAGTATGCTCTTACTTGTTTAATCCTCTCCAAAATAAGCCTCAGTAATATTTGTTTTAGAATTGGAAAAATACTGTGAAATTTTGACTATAACTTACATGAGTCAACATTTCTTCGATGGGAGGAATATCCAGCATCCTCTGTACATCAATGAAACAAATGGGTCATTAGGAATATCAAGTTTGATTTTGGCTTAAATGTAAGTACACAAAGCTTTATATATAACTTCACAATGAAGCGTCAATAGTTATTTCAAGAAACAGTCAAGAAAAGTGCAGTTTTATTTATAAAGGTGATGCCTCTCTATTTGTGTCACACACAAATTGTCTCATTAAATGAATATGGTTATACTTAAAAACGGAATCATTATAATCACTCTTAAAGGATGCAAAATATTATGTTTCAGGAAAAATATTTCCCAAACCTCTATGATCATTTGTCCCATTAAAATTTTGCTATTATGTATATGTAGTGCATATATACATATGTATGATTATGTTTATACATGCATATATATCCATATGCATATTTACTGACATTTAAAGTCAAAGTTTACTTTTTACTCTGAAAGGTTTGTTTCTAATAACACTCTCCAGAAATAGGCAATAAACACATGCAATGATGCTGAGCATCACTAATCATTAGGGAGATACAGATCAAAGGCACAATAAGATACCACTTCACCCCAATTAGCCTGACCTTATCTAAAGAGAAGAAATAACAAGCACTGTTATGATCCACACATCATTGATTCAGTACTGTTTATTGTTTTTCTTTCCTACATGCTAATGTAAACAACCTGTCAACCAATATTCGCCAAAAAATGGCACCCCAGTTGTCTCATGTTAAAATGAGTAATGCAGAACTGCCTCATAGAGACCTCATTATAGATTATTTTCTCTTGTGATATCAATCGGGATTTTTATGCTAATTCAATCCTCTTGGATTAAATATTTGAGGTATTCACCCATTCATCTGTTGAAGACCAACTTGAACAGATTTTGGAAATAGGAACCTAGATAAGATGGTAAATTTTAAATTAGGGCCTAAATTTGGGATCCATATTGGGGTTCAGATGACCTGCAGAGAATCTCAAGACAACAGCAGAAGATGGATAAAAGACACAATAAATGAACAGACAACAAGAGATAATTGGGATGAAGTTAAAAGGAAAAACATAAGGATCCTTGGAGTCCCAGAGGGGCAGGAAGGTAATCTGGGTGAAGAAGCAACTGTCAAAGTCATCATTGCTGAAAGTTCCCAGAATTAAAGAGCGCTTGCTCCCATATTCAGGAGGCCTGAAGGGTACCAGCCAGAAGAAATCCAAATAAGAATACTCCAAGATACATTCTAATTAAAATGACAAAAACCATATATATATAATACTGCCATAAATATATACATATATACATATATATACATATGTATGTATATATATATGTGTATATATACACATATATATACATACACATATGTATATATACACATATATACATATATACATATATATAAAATACTGAAATATTTTATATTTTATATATATATATAATACTGAAAGCAACAAGATCAAAGAAGGAAATTACATACAAAGGACCATTCCTAAGATTTACAGTAGACTTTTCAGATGAAACACTCCAAGCCCAAAGACAATGGTGGTATATTGATATCATGGAAAGACTCAATGAAATGAAGGCCTCACCAAGAATTCTTTACCCAGCTAGACTCACATTCAGATTTGAAGGGAATATACACAATTTCATGAATAATCAACAGCTAAAAAATTTCAGACTCAAAACCAACTTTAAAAAGAAGGACTGAAGTCTACTGTAAGATCTTCTTTGTGCTTGGCCCAAAGCACATGCTTAAACAGAAAGATGGCACAAAATCCCATGACAATAATCTCTCAATGTCGACGGTCTAAATGCACAAATTAAGAGACACAAAGTGGCTAAATGGATTAAAAAACTAAATCCAACACTGTGCTGCCTACAAGAAACACATCTGAATAATCAGAGCAAACACAGACTCAAAGTCAAAGACTGGAAGACCATTCTCCATGCAAACAACTCCTCCAAAAAGGCCAGGGTGGCCGTCCTAGTATCTTGACAACATAGACTTCAGCTGAAAATGGTTAGAAGAGACAGTGAAGGTCATTTCTTGATAATTAAGGGATATATATATATCAGGAAGAAATCACACTCCTAAACATATATGCACCTAACAAGTGGCCAGCAAAATACTTAAAACAACTGCAAATAAATTTCAAAGAAGACATTGACAGTAACACAATTGTCTTGGAGACTTCAACACTGCTCAATAAGGCCTTGATAGGTCAATGAGACTGAAACTCACCAAGAAAATATCTGGTACTGAAGGAAGAAATAGAAGAGGGCTGCTAGATATATAAAGGGCTTTTCATGCCCAAAAAGCCAAATACACATTTTTCTCCAGAGCACATGGAACATTCTCCAAGATAGATCACATGCTGAGCCATAAAACATACCTCAATAAAACCAGGAAGATAGAAACTGTGTCAACTACTTTTTTCAGACCATGAAAAAAGAAGTTAATTGCACACAGAAACAGAGAGTCAGACCATGAAAAAAGAAGTCAATTGCACACAGAAACAGAGAGTCTTACCAATCACTATCACTATCTTCCTGTTCATCATCTATTTGCTAGAGCGGGAACCAGTAATATCTCCATATGTCTTGTATCATGCTAGTAGAACACAAAGGCATCTATTTGCTCCAGGAACACAAAGAGCCTCAAACCATTATATTAGGTCATGGGAATGACCTAATATAAAAGTTACTGGTATTTGGCATATCAAATACAACACGATCAGCTTGCCAGCCTTGCCGTGCGGTTGGAAAACACTTGTAGTCACTTCTAAATAAAGCATTTATTGATGAACTGCACTGCCGCTAGCGGCCGTGCCAGTCGGGCTGTGATAGTCTGGTCTGCTGGGTGGAGTTGGGACGAGAGGGAAGATCTGATGTGGAAAATGGCAGCACCCATGGAGTAGGGAGGGTCATCTGGCTTGTTGTGAGCCTCTGCTGGGGCGGCAGGCCAGGGCTAGAAACTGCCATGCCTCCCGGGCGCCTCATGAGCAGCTGGGCACAGGGAGAGCAAGTAGAAGCTCTACCCCATGTCTGAGAGTCTCTGGTTCAGCATACCTTGGCCGGAATGTAAAAAAAAAACTGCTGCAGGGTGGGTGTCGATGATCCAGGCAGTGATAGTCTGGCTTGTTGGGTGGAGTTGTGACGAGAGGGAAGTACGGATGTGGAAAATGGATGTCCCCATGGAGTAGGGGGGTCGTCTGGCTTGTTGTGAGGCTCTGCTGGGGCCTCACAACAAGCCAGGTATGCTGAACCAGAGACTCTCAGACATGGGGCAGAGCTGCTACTTGCTCTCCCTGTGCCCAGCCTCTCATGAGGCACCGGGAGGCCTGGCGGGTTCTAGCCCTGGCCTGCCACCCCAGCAGAGCCTCACAACAAGCCAAATGACCCCCTACTCCATGGGGGCCTCCATTTTCCACATCCAGACTTCCCTCTTGTCACAACTCCACCCAGCAGACCAGACTATCGGATCATTGACACCCACCCTGCAGCAGTATTTTTTTCAATCTGGCCCAGGTATGCTGAACCGAGTCTCACAGACATGGGGCAGAGCTGCAACTTGCTCTCCCTGTGCCCAGCCGCTCATGAGGCGCCCGGGAGGCATGGTGGGTTCTAGCCCTGGCCTGCCACCCCAGCATAGAGTCTTACCAAACATCTGGAAAATAAACAGCTCACTGGTTTAAATAAATAAACCAGTGGGTCATAAAATAAATCAAAGATGAAATCCAAAAAATTCCTGGAATTGAATGAAACTGAAGACACAAGCTATCAGAACTTGTAGGATACAGCAAAAGCAGTGTTAAGAGGAAAGCTCATAGGAGTAAAGTCTTATAAGAAGAGACATCAGAACATTTTCTGTCTTCACCCTGTGAGAACTTAGTGAGGAATTTGTAGCTTCATGCCAGAGAGGATCCTCTTTTTCACCTCTGGTACTTCCTCAAAAGCTTTTAAAGGCCTTTCTTTCTCCCTTGGTTTCTCTGAGAACTGAGCTGATTAGTCAATGTACTAAGAAGATATTCTACAAGTAAGGACTTACCATGGTGACAGCTGCCATTTGTCAGCACATACAAACCTGAAGTGGACAGTCACATACTATTTTCAACTGTTCAATTTCCACAGGGTTGTTTCAGAGTCCTTACTTCCATCCAAGGTAAATTTGTGGTCACGCATATGCAGTCATTAGAGTACTAAATGATATCTTATTGTTGTCAGCGGCAACTCAGCATTAAGCCACTTTGAGGAAATATGGATATGACTTAGAACAAATAGTCTAAAAAAATTAAACTCTGAGTGATCAATCTTTTTATCAGTATAGGTAGAAGCTAGTTTCGTTTTCATATTAATGAATTTTTTAGGTGCAGACTAGTCATATCTATAAACCAGCAGCAACTAAAAAAACTTCACAATTGTACTCTTAGTAACCACCAGCTCAATAATCAGCTTTCTCTTAAATATTCACTTTAATTACAAGTATTACATTTTATCTCAACATAATAATTCTCTACTATAACCTAGCATGCCTTTTTAATTATTACTTGTCACTTATCATTTGTATTCCTGTTGTTCATCGATTTGCTTGAGCAGGCGCCAGTAACATCTCCGTTTATTGGGAATAAGGTCCACTGTTGTTACTGATTTTGGCATACCGAGTACACCACGGATAGCTTGCCAGCTCTTTCGTGGCTCTGGGTTCATCTCAGAGGGCCCAGTCTTTTTTCTATGTCAGACCATCAACCATCCAGGGGCCATGGGGCAGAGCTCTGGGATTGTGGACAAGCCTATCTCCTGCCTGCCACCTGCCGACACTTATAGTCAATGTAAATGGAATGTTTATTTTAAAACACTGTCATGGGAAAATCGGAAGGATTCTGTCAAATTATTCCTAAACCTTTCACAGTAAAGGGGATATATGAAAGAACTGTACATTTTTAACTATGTGGTTGTTATCTAGCCTCTAAAATTTGAAATTTTAAGCAGATCTTAAAAATGGTCAATTAAGAACATGAGCCTGGAGGCATGGTACTGGAACACTGTATGATGAAACCCAAACATGAACATCTTTGTAGTTGTATATCTCATGGTGGTATAGTAAAATATTTAAAAAAATGAACATGAGCCTGGATAGAAAGATGATTGGCAAGAAAATTATCTCAGGAAGGATTATACTTAGATGAACTCTATAAATTACTTATGCAGATGTCAGGGCACCAAAAATTTTCAGGAACTTCAGAAATCTTAATAAATCAGTTGGAATGAAATATAATATTATGAACAACAAAGTTAGGAAGCAAATGGAAATTTCAGAAATATCACTTTATTATCATGGTAATGAGAAAAAAATATTTCTTCACAAGAGCAACTCTCGGGACATAGCATGTAGTTCCTCCCCAAAATGGCATGAGTTTTCTCTACAGTTTTCTCCTCTCCCTAAACATTCACATTGTTTTGATACGTGTGTTTTGAAATCTCGTGTGTTCAGGCATGAGCAAACCTAGGGTATGGGGATTGATATTTCCCTTTGGCCATTTCCTAGTCATGAGGAAATGTCCCTACAATAACCAAGACTAAACTAACAGTAATGAAAAATGAATTAATGTGAATTTTTACTGAACATTAGACACTTTTGAGTTTTCATTTAGAATTATATGATGTTATTCTTTTTAGATGTGTTGTTTAGAAAGCTATTTATTATTTAAATCACTTAGTTTATTGTAAAAGATATTGATATATATGCTATTTCACTTCAAGTCAAAGTTTCTGAAAAACTACTAAAATGTTAAGTTATGATTCATTCTGTTTCACAAAATAATTTTTGGCCAAACTTTTAGACAATTAGACACTGTAGAAAAAAAATTGGAGAACTTTTTGTAGTGAGTTTGGGAATAATTGTAGAGTTTATTTCCAATTTTCCAGTGATGATGTTTAAAATACAGAGACAATCTGGTCTCTGTATACCAGAAGGCACACAGACTAAGATTCAGTTCATTCCAGATTGCCGGGTGATAGTTTTGTTTAGAAAGAAAATTGAGATAAAAGGTTTATCGTGAGTGTTCATAGAAAGCAAATATTTCTATATGTGTGTACTGCCAACATTTTTTTTTTGAGGCCACAATTGCTTAGGAATATCTTCTGGCAGGCTCATGGGACCAAATATTGTGCCAAGAATGAAATCCAGGTCATCCACTTCCAAAGCAAGGGTTATACTTGCTGTGCTGCTTCCCCAAGACCCTGCAACTTTTAAAAGTCTCTACTAAGCAGAGCTCAACAGCACATTTCTCTTTCTAGTCTTTGTTCCTTTATCATAATGTGGGAACAGTGGGCAGATCATAGAGTCCAAGGACATGGGAGGGTTAAAAAGTCTCCAATAGCCAAGGTTAGTTCAAGGGCCAACCAAGGATGTTCAGTGGCATCCTCTCCTTTGAAAAAATAGTAATAGCAGTATCAGACTCTTAAAAATACTCAGCAAAGCTTAGCAGGCAAAGGGGACATCATTCAATATTTCAACCATGGGCAAGAAGTAGTGAAATAAACGCTAATTCAGAAGAAGAATTTCTGGAACACTCTAAGAGCTGGATTGGGGGGAGGAGTTTTATAATTAATGGGTTTGCATATGTAAAAATGTAAATTTAAATATATATCAAAATTATTTGAACTTATTAAAAAATACAGAAAATATCAGTTTAGTCCCTTCTGGCTATAGTTGGTCCTATTTAACCACAAATTCCGTATTGAGTTCATGGTTTATAATCAACTAAACATATTATCAATTTAGGACAAGTACAGCACAGTCAATTGAGCACATAGACATATTTTTGCTTCATGTAAACAGAGAATTAACTACAACAAAAATTCATCCTAAAGTTGAGTCTTACGAAAAAAAATGGCAAGCTCGAACACTGCCAATCAAATACTACCTAAATGATGAACCTTCTCAAGTTATCTTAAGCACTTCCTCTACTATGAAACCGAACGTTGTCAAAATAAAAAAAATTCTATTAAAGCACCGTGATTAATAAAGTCATTCAAAGCTGACTTTTAGACATACAATGTCCCAGCCATTCCACCACCAGGGTCAGCAGCCCTTCATCAGCGTCCCCATGCCCAATGTCCCGAAACCCTCCCTCATGCACCTCAGAAGGCACATGTGTATGTCAAAGTTTGGATTGTTTCAGTGTTGATATATGGTTTGACTATTTAACTGTACTACTCCTTAATATTACCAGTGTACTCAGATCCTCTTGACTCCTATCCTCCGTTACAACCCTTCCATCTCGCCTCACCCCTTGATTCCTTTCCTTCTCTGTGTTTCCTCCTTTCTATATTCTGGAGCTAAGGTACTTTAGCTGTGTTCATTTCTAAAGCAAAAAACCAGCCCAATGACATGGTCCTGTGCAAAGGCTCTGACAGAGAGCAAATCAAATAATGCTGTGAACTTATTACTAAGAGTTATGTTATATGTCTCTTAACTTTGTACGTTCTTTAAAGATGGTCAGGAAAAGCAGAAACTAGCAGTTTTTTACAGCAGACTCATCTGTATGCATACGGTAATAGTTTCTTGTGTTCCCACACAGTCTGCCCTTCTGGGCCAGAGGATACCTTTCTCCTCCAGGATCTAATAATTTTTTTCTTAAAGAAATGTTATCTAATCTATATAGCTTCTCTTTCATACTGACAGCTCTGAAACCCAGTAGCCTGGGCACCATTACCTTTATCTTATCATGAGAATTTTTATTTCTTTTTTTAAAATAATCTAGGAAACTATTTTAGAGGCAGTATGTCCCCAATAACACATCTTAATAATCCCACTTATGCATTCTTTGGTTAATGTGAAGAAGTCACAGAAGAAGGACCTTCACACATGTACCCCTTAAAGATTTAAGTGATAAAATCTCTGGACGGAAAATGCTTCAGGCTGCTAATGAGATTTTAGGAAATGAAATAAAGAAGACATTCTCTGGCCCTGTAGTAGCCCAAAAGCAAAAGGACTGAGCTCTTTGGAGATGAGAAAACTGAAACATCACAGAGATGCAGACACCAGGACACCGGAGTCTAAAGGTACTGATGAGAATTTGATATGAAGATATCTTTAAAATCCAAGATTTCCCTTTGACAACACCCAGATGAACATTTCCACATGCAATGAGAGCTCCAGGCTAAAACAATTCAGAGAAATTATATTTAAACTTACCCTAACTAAAAGCCATTCCCTGATTTTCTCTCTCATGAACAAGCATCTCTCTCTTTTTCTCTCTTTCCTCTTACTACTCTAAGTAAACTTCTTTCAATAAAACTACTTAGTGAGACCCAAAAAAGTAGAGTAGAGTGAGTAGACCGTTTACCTTGCTCTGGCTGATCCCTTTTTAGTATCAGCATTCCTTATGCCTCATGAGACATTCTGTAGCATTTCCTGAGGACAGAGCTTCAGGCAATCTCTGAGAACCACTGAGTGTGACCTAAAAACAAAAACAAAAACAAAAAACACCAAAGACTATTTTATCTTAATAAAAAAACAATAAATAATGAGAAATATGTAGATAGGCTAGCAAAGAAAAGAAGACTGAAAAATTTAAAAGAATCAAAAATAAAATGGTAAAAAATTACAGGAGGCTTTTTCGAAAATAAGTTAAGAAGAGACTATTAAGAATAACTTTACGCTACAAAGTTGGGGAAACAGAGAAAATCAATGATTTTTTTCAGACAGATAATTATACACCAATTTCCAGGAAATAAATTCAAATAGCTGCTAGATTCTTTAAAATAAAAGAAAAATATCTGCTTCCAATTGGTTTACATGTAAATTATACCAAACCTTCAAAGATAACGTATTGACTTTCTTATGTTATACCTCCATATAAAAGAAAATGAAATTTTTTTATTTTATTCCTTTGATTTTTCTTTGTTTTAGGGCCACATTCAGTAGAGCTGAGTTGTTACTCCAGCCTCTATACTCTGGAATCACTAGTTCTGGTGTTCAGGAGACCATCTTGGATGCCAGGTGTTGAATTCTGCTCAGCCGTGTAAGCAAATCACCTTACCACTGTACTATATTGTTGGCTCCCCAAAATATAAATTCTTGTAGACAGTTTGTATATGGCAACATTATTTTTTTAATTTTTTATTATACCACTGTGATACAAACAATTACAAAGGTGTTCATAATTGGCTCTTGGTAATACAGTATACCAGCACCCATCCTTCCACCAGTGCCCCATTTCTACCACCAATGTACCCCCCCCCTCTCACCCAACCCCCCCAGGCTGCCTCAATAGCAGGTACCCAAGTATCCTCTCTTTCTCTCTCTGTCTCTCTCTCTGTCTCTGTATCTCTCTCCCTCTTCTTTTACACATTGTGGCTAGCCCTGCAGATATTTAGAGTTTGTCACTTAAGTCTCTTTGTGTATATTCAATGGTGAGTTTTAATCTGCCATTACCATTTCCCACATTTTGTAAAACACTGGTATCTATTTATGTCGTATTAATGAATGCAGTCATTCTATATCTGTCCTTTTCCTTCTGACTATTTTCACTCAGCATGATAGTATCCATGTTCATCCATTTGCAGGTAAATTTCATAATTTCATCTTTTCTGACAGCCGCATAGTATTCCATAGTGTAGATGAACCACAGTTTCTTTAGCCAGTCCTCTGTTCTCGGGCATTTAGGTTGTTTCCAGATTCTAGCTATAGTGAATAGTGCAGAGATGAATAAAGAAGTAAAGATAGTGTTTCTATGTGTTTTTTGGTCTCTCGGGTATATTCCCAGGAGTGCTATTGCTGGATCAAATGGGAGCTCAATATCTAGTTTTCGGAGGAATGCCCATATTGTTTTCCAAAAGGGCTGGACCAGCCGGCACTCCCACCAACAGTGGATCAGAGTCCCTTTTTCCCCACATCCATGCCAGCACCTGTTGTTCTTGCTGTTTTGGATGTGATGGCAACATTATTTAAAACCAGATATATCACAGGTAAGAAAAAAACATGGTGAGTGAACAGTATTCTTTCTGATTTGATGAAACTATCTTCAGTAGAGTCTTAGCAAGGCAACTTCAAAACCTAACATATGTATACTTCTTAAAATATTGAAAAAAAGAACTCTCATATAATTCAGTAATTTCACATCTAGGTACTTAAGTTAGATATACAAGTATCTAACTTAACAATCAATTTGAAATAATATATGTACATCTGCACATTTTGGTACTGTTCATGTCAAGATCTGGGAAGACAACTATTCCACAAGAGATGAGTACATTGAAATATTATGGTGTGTGTATATATCTGTGTATGTGTGTATGCATACAACACATATATATCCGCATATATAACACATATACACTCATATATGTATATATGCAGAGAGAGATTGAGAGAGCAGTAAACATTCAAAAATACATACCTTTTGCTACTACGTGAGTGAAACCTGAGAAATAATTTTATGCAAAATGTGAAAAGGAAGGCAAATAGAAACTCTTACTTAAATGTGGTAGAGCAAAAGGAAAATAAGGGAACAGATAATCGCCCTGTGAGAACAAACCTTTAGACTCTGACTCAGAAGTGGGATTATTAAGGTGTGTTCTTGGGATCTTGCTGAAGAGATTCATTGGACAGTAGTGGAGGAATATTGGCATTATTATGGTGTACATGGAATGGCCATTCATACATCTGAGCAGAAAAAACAAATACAGTTTGTAAACCATTACCAGGAAAAATTGTTAGAAAAAAAGTACTATTGCATTTCATAATTCCTTAAGTTTCAATGTTTATTAAATTGCCCAGCAATCAATATGATTTAAAATAGCAATCAACCCAGCAGGTGCCAACTTGGCTTCTAATCTTGATTGTGTGATTGCCCAACTGTAAAAAGCTCTACAATTTAGTCAAAGAAAATGAAGGGGCAGTAATGTGAGACCAGGTTGAGTGAAAATATTCACTTGCAAAAAACATCAATTAAAAGTAATCAAAACTGAAAAACTATGAACAACTTGAAAAAAATTGAAAGTCTTTTAGAATTAATGTCTTTTAAAGGAAACTCTTAAAATTGCTCTGATTTTAGAACTCTTTACTAGAAAGAGATGTTACTCTAGGAAAAAAGTGAGTATCTGAGGTCGAGAGGATAACTCAGTAGCAAGAAACATCTGTTCACAGGCATCTGATGCAACCTGAGTGATCTGAGTCTATGTACAGGGCTGCCTTGTCAGGGACACCGACACATCAACAGGATGTTCAATTGCACATGCAAAACTCGAGGACTGCAGCTAAAATATGCGAGCCCCAGGAAAGTAGCTGGGAGCAGTTGTCAAGCATAGAAAAGTAGCTGTGATTCCCACTGAGCATTGCCACTGCGTGTGTGTGTGTGTGTGTGTGTGATAACCAAGTGAAACAACCCCGAGAATTCCCAACAATGCAGTAAGGGATAGGGAAGAAGGGGAAATGATGTGAATCTGTGCCATTGATTTAAAAAAGTGATTCAGGAGTCAGGAAGATGAATCAAAAGATTAGAACAGGAGTCACTGTGGAACCCTCTGGTTTATTTTCTATGACTGTCTGGTCTCTGGAGCTCTGCAAAGAGTAGCCTTTGGTGTCGGTTAATGCCTCCAAATATATCAAACATGACCTCTAAAGTCAGAAAGAAAAGAAAGTCTGAAAGTTCTAAACCATTTTATTTTGTCTTCCACATAGTAATTACAAAATGATAATTCTTAATGTGTATTGTATATGAACCAAAAATGCCTTTTAATATAAACATTTTAAGTTAGTGATTTTTACTCAGTTATACATATATATATGTATGTATGTATATATATATATATATGTATGTATGTATGTTTGTATGTATTGGGAGGAGGAGCCTAAATCCCCGCTCCAAGTCGGGCCAGCGTGGCCCCTCCCCTGTACTTGTGAGCGAACACTTGAAGCTATCTTGGACTTGGCCAAGGGCTGGCCAAGCCTTTTACCACTCTGCAGAGCTCAGCTCCATGGGTTGTTTTTACATGGGGCCGGGTAACGCAGCTGTGGGTCTTCCCATTCCTTCACCTCCATGCCAGCCAGCAACTGCTGAAAAGAGACATGCCAAAACACAGCTCCATTGGCAAACCCGGAAGAGAGACAATCCAGACCCAACCACTCTAGTGGAAGAAACCCATGGAGCTGCAGAGGGTAGCAAAGGGCTGGGCCAGACCCACAGCTCCATTGGCACACAGTCGCAGAGCATCTGCACAATAGTCTTAGATATTGGATGTTAGGACCAGGTCTTTCCCAGGATCTTTCAATTAATACACTGTATACAGTTCTAGGCAGGTTCTAGCCATGGTCTATCATCCCAGCAAGCCTAGCAAGAAGCCAGAGAACCCCCCCCACACCATAAGGTCAGTCATTCTCAACATCCAGACTCCACAGCTCCTCAAAGCTCTACCTAAGAGAAAAGCTGATCTTTCCCCATTGAGTTTCATCAGTAAATGCTCCAGATGAGAGCCTTCTACTGAGAGTATACCACCTACATGGCAGAGCCTGGCAAGCTACCCGTGTTTTATTTGATATGCCAAAAACCAGTAACAATTATAGACCTCATTCCCATGACCTGAAGGAATGGTTTGAGGCTCTTCCTGTTCCTGGAACAAGCAGATGCCCTTGGGCTACACTTGCTTGCAACAGGACGTATGGAGATGTTACTGGTGTCCACTCAAGCAAATCGATGAATGATGGGAAGACAAGTGATACAAGACTATATATATATATATATATATATATATATATATATATATATACATACATATATATATAGAGAGAGAGAGAGTCATCCTCATAAGTGTATTAATCATTCTTAAGCTTTTCATTGTACTCATACCATTTACTATTTGTATTTATAAAAGTTACTTAAGACTAAAGGGACATGTATTACAAATATAGTGTTTATATGCATACATAGCTTATGCTTGGGAAAATTTTCAAATCTATGCACATAGACACATTCACCAAATGAAACGCATATCATAAACTTGATTTTGGTAAGAACTGATTGAGAATAATCATATGTCTTTCGTTGCAATTTCTACCTACCTATAAGACTGTCCTTTAATTTTCAGAATTCATATTTATATGTGAAAATTGCTCTTCTGAATTGATATTGATTTTTATAATTGTTTTTCCAACTTATTCCAGAAAAGTCAAGTATTTGGTGTACTTTAATGATTTTTCTTTTTCTATTTCAGTGACATTTCAGAGGACTTATGCAACTATTTTCCCTACCCGTGGTGTATTCAATATGCCAAAAGCAATAACAATAATGGACCTCATTCCCAATGAATTGAGATGTTACTTGTGCCCGCTTGAGCAAATTGATGAACAATGGGAAGACAAGTGACAAGAATATCCCAACTGATTCCCTGTAATTCATGAAAATCATTTGGGATAGTTTTAAAGTAGGGTGTGATTAATACCTTTCTTTGGTGCACTTGAGTTTAAAATTAGTTTCAAAATTCAGGCATATCATAAAAGACTCAACACTGATTAATTTTATGCACAAATTATAGGAATATCAAACTATAGAACATCTGCTATCACCACTGAAGAATGATGTCAATATTAATAGAAATAGGAGAGTTTAGGATCTCCTTCTTACCACTAGACTGTTCAACTAGAGAAAAGGAAAAAAGTAAAATAAAACAATGGTCTTAAGGCTATGGAAGTAAAGAGCTTCACTGGCATAGATAGGATAGTGCACACCCCTTCCTCTTTCAACCCTAATAGTCTCATATATATTGCACAGGGAACATTATTTAAGATATCACACTTACTAAGTTTATTACTATTGTTATTATTTCCATTCTTATTATCTTTATCTCCATTATCAATGCTTTAATTTGAATATTTAATTTTTAATTGAATAATTAGTGCTCAAGAATAGGTGAGTGGAAAAAGAAGCTGGGTTCTACATGCACAAAAGGATATGACTCTACATTAAGGAAAACATGAAATCCTTTAGTTAACTGCAACTAGAATGTAACAGGAAGATACTATAGAGCATAATGGGAGTCAAAGGGAGAAGGTCAAATATGAACTCTAATCACTCACTGCGGTGTATAAAGAAAATCAGCAGCAGCTAATGGTTTGGGGAGTTGAGAAGAAATGAAATACAGTAGTGGAAAGATGCTGCGATTTTTATGTTGAATGAACAAACGGTTTGAGGCTCTTTGTATTCCTGAATCACCCAGATGCCACTGGACTACACTGGCATGTGAAAGGGTCAAGTGGAAATATTACTGGCGCCCACTCAAGCAAATCGATGAATAACGGGATGTCAAGTGATCAAGTGATGGTATAGCAGTATGCTCTTGTTGAAATATACTGTGAAATTATGGTAAATCATGATACTAACATTATTAAATGGGAAAAAGTAAAGAGTGACAAAAATAAGATGGTTGTACCATATTTGAATATAAATACATTAAAATTATATTAAGCTTGTGTCATACAATGTATTTATATATACATTTTAAATGTATATAAACTTACATAAAAGTCTACACAGACAAATCAGGGTTGAGCCTGGATCTTTGCATGACAGCATTCAGGTCCACCCACCACAAAACTGTTGTACCAACCAATGAGTTTTGATTTTAGTCGATATGAATTAACTGCAGCTTTCTTAACTATATGTATATACAGTATTGCCATCTAAAAGTTTTCACCTTTAAGGAATCATGTGCATCTTCAGTCTTCTACTTTACACTTGAAGATCACCAAAAAGTCAGTTTGGAAACAAAGCAACCTATTTGGATACATTCTAAAAGAGCTCTAATAGGAGACTCAATAGAGGCAAAATAAAATAAATTTTAAAAAGCAATTAAAGATTACATTCACTTGTTACCTGTCACTTGTCTTCCCATTGCTCATCAATTTGCTCAAGTGGGTACTAGTAACGTCTTCATTTATTGGGAATTAGGTACATTATTGTTACTGTTTTGGGCATATCAAATACATCATGGGTGGCTTTCCAGGCTCTGCCATGGTTGTAGGTTAATACCAGGCGCCCAGTCTTTTTATGTCTGACCATCAACCATCCACAGGGCAGAGCCCAGGGTATAGACAAGCCTGTCTCCTATCTGCCACCTGCTGACACAGCCATGCACCACAGCCACACCTGCTGCACCTCAAGAGGCAGGATTACAGTAGTATAGAAAATTTTAAATTTTTACGTATATACATACGTATTTATATGTGCATTTATGTATGTTTATGTAGTGTGTATATGTATTTATGAAAGTATTAATATGCATGAGTATATACGTCCATAATCTAGCTCCGATCTTCCTACAACAAATAATTTACTGACCATGTAGATAACTTTGCACATAGCCATGACATTCAATCATTTGTAACCTAGAACTGGCACTTTTGTTGTTGTTCCTGATTAGTACCAGTGTCTGTTTCAGAATAACTTAAATTTATTTATCTTTTTTTTTGACCATGTGAAAAAGTTAATTCTCCTCTTACTCCTGGTTGAGTTATATTATGATGTCATCCATTGTTTATTCCAGCTATGGATATATGATATATGTTATTATTCTTTAAGTGTTTCCCAGGCTCTGGAACCCGGCACATACAAAAATAACAAGCCTTTAGATACATTATGAGAAATCACTAACAGGTTCATTTGTTTGAGATGGTATATTTTATCATTATATATTTTATGTGCCATCTCCATACGTCCTGGCCATGCTAGTGTAGCCCAATGGCATCTGCTCACTCCAGAAATACAAAGAGCCTCAGACTATTCTTCAGGTCATGGGAATGAGGTCTATAATTGTTACTGGGTTTTAGCATATCAAATATGACATGGGTAGCTTGCCAGGCTCTTCCGTAGAATATACATACATATATATATATATATATATATGAACTTTGGAAGATATAAATAAGTTTTTCATCATTGTAGTCAAACGGACAGCCTTATGCATTTTAAAAATGTATGCCAGTGCAGTCTAGTCACGCAAAGCCCTTTGCTTATGAAGGATCCACCAGGGAGGCGATCCCTGAGCACAGAGCCTGGAATCAACCCTAAGGACTGCCAGGTGTGGCCCCAAAACAAAAAGAAATATTATCATAAGCAGGACGGTTTTGGGGGCCACAACTAGTAATGCTCCTTGTTCTGTGCTCAGGGATCACACCTGGTGTAACACAATGTTTCTTGGAAATAATAGTTGAAATATAAAAATGAAAGTGCACAACTTGTGTAAAGGCAGGTATTTATAGAACCAACAGTGAGATTAATTGAATTGTATCAGCAGCATAATAAGGAAAATAATAGTTTACTTACTACTGAAATGTTAAAATTTCATGAATATTTAATTGCTTTGACTACTAGAGAAAATTAAACATCTTTTGATTATCTTAATAAAGAAAACTATTAGTAAGAAAGATAAATACAAAAAGAAATAAATTGTTTTATAAAAAGCCTCATTGATTGCTGTATGCTGCCTTTTAAATTTTTTTAAATGTCATAAAATTTAATTTGATACTGATCTGAGTATTCATTATTGTAAAAATTAAATCTTTTCACTCAACCGTTTGACAAGTATTGATTTAGTGTCTAGAAAATGCTGGGTGTTGAGATGATAACAATGTAAAAGACACAGTACCTAGTTTCAAAAGCGCATAATTTGGTAAAGCAATCTTAGCAAGAAACCATAATTACAAATATAAAGCTACAGAGATATAGGATGTGTAATTCCAAAGACATAAGCTCTAACAGTTTTGATGAGATTTAAGAGAGGTTAAGAAAGGCTGATGAGAGCAATATAAGTGCAGTGGTTGAGGCTAAAAAGGCTCATCCTTTGCTGAAGCAAGGCTCACACTCCAATACTGGAGATCAGAGAAACAAACGGCAGCATAAACATTACAGAGGCTTGAAACAATATTGTGTTTTAGAGACTATAAATGGCATTTAGACATGTAGGTTTGAGAGAGGAGATATTAGTTTAGAAAACAAAGGTTTGGGAAAATTAACATTTTTGATATTATATATGGAAATACTCCATCCACCCTGTCCTTTTCTTCTTACTAAATAATGTTTTAATCAACCAAAATGACAGCTGTTTAAAATACTATCACTTTTTACTTGTTGAATCAATTGCCAGAGAGTTTTAGTCACTTGACAAATAAATATATACAATATTTCTGGCCTCTCCTATTTTCCTTTATTGATCAATGTGTCAACATTTTCTCCTATAATGCCAGAGTATTTAATGAAACATTGCTGTAGATCTGAGCATCAGCTAGTTACAATGTGAAGTTTCCAACTCTATTCTTTTCCAATATTATTTTGACTATAGTAATTAGCTGTCATTCCTGAGAGCTCTAGGTCTTTGTTCTGCAAGAAAGAATGTGAATGCATGCTTCTACCTCACTCTGTTCACACTGCTTCCCCAAGACTTGCATCAACAGTGACACTGTCAGAATTCACACAGAACTTTTGTGAATAGATTTTAATTTTTCTCAGAAGACCCTAAAGGCAATTTGATATTTGCCCACTATATGTGACATTCTCTTATAGCACTTTCTAGACTCTCATGCATTAAAAACTTTGGGAGATGGGATCTAAGAGGAATTTACATGGTCTGGCTGCAAATCTGGATGTTACTTGGCCACCTAGGTGTTGCTTCCAGTTAAGATCATGCTAACCAGGACTTGCGGCATCTGGGGTCAACCCATGTGAAAATCTAATCCAGCCCTAAACATTTTCTTTTCAAAATTCTGAATGTCCAGCAACATATATTCTAGTAAGTTAGTACCTGGATAATAGTTGTGCATTTGGAAATATCTATCTTTTTTGTTCTTTTTTTAGCTACAACAGCAGGACTTCAGGTCTTGCTCCTGTGTCTTTGCTCTGGGATCACTCCTGACAGGTTCTGATAGCCCCATGGGGTGATGTGGATGAAATCAACTTGGTCATGTGCAAAGCAAGTGCCCTTTGGGCCACCTTTTGTTGTTGTTGTTGTTGTTGTTGTTGTTTATCACTCTGCCACCTCACTATTTTGATGTATATAAGTAGTCTGTTTCTTAATTAGCATGATAAGAAAATATAATCTGTTTCTTAATTAGCATGATAAGAAAAAGTAACAATTTTAGTGAAGAACACTTTCTATGCATAAAAAATACTGGTGAATTTGTGTGGAAATGACTTTGATAATTTTTTTAAAGTATTTTAGAAATCAACAGTACGATAGTTGTATGTTTTCTTTGCATGGATGTGAATAAAACAAAAGCCTTTTGTATATAGTAAAACCAATGATTGGGGGGTACTATTGGAAACAAAAACTAATAGACTTTTTGATTTTTTTTTCATTATCTGTACTATCATGAGATATACAACTACAATGATTAGGATCAGTCATACAATGTCCCAGCACCCATCCCTCCACCAGGGCATATTTCCTACCACCAATGTCTCTGGATTTCCTCCCCTTCCCCAGCCTGCCTCTATGGCTTGCAAGACATTCAATACATTGTGGCTTGAAATACATACATTGAGGGGTTATCATGTATATCCCTTTGCCTACATTTAATGCTAAGTTAATAAGTAAATAATTTTGTTTCTTTTTTGTACTTCCAACTAAGATGTCAATCTCTGCATATACTAGTTTATTTTGTCTTAACAGTTGACTGTTAATATATATTTTATACATGTGTGAATACACATATATGTGTATATTCATAAGTATATTTTTCCACACTTTTATTCATGAGGTGAATCAGCATAATTGTTTGACAGAACAGAGAACATGCTAGAATCAAGTTCTGAGCCTTGACACCGTTGGTAGTATAGCCAGGCAAATTCTGTGGAATGTGTACACTTTCCATATATACATTAGAAATTGTAACAACTGTTCTTTCTGCGCACTTGGGCTTATAAAAATGTCCGTAAACCTTATCAAAAGTCCCTAATAAGAGAAAAAAAAGTTCCCTATTTCTAATATTTAGATTTGTTTAGATTTAGATATTTAGATTTGTTTGATTTGATTCAAAATCATATGTCCTGGACATGTAATGAGATTTGGAGACAACCGCTGGACTAGAGCCGTTACCGACTGGATCCCACGGGGTGTCAAAAGATCACGTGGCCGCCCACCTACAAGATGGTCAGACTTCCTTGTTAAGACCCTGAAGGAACGGTTTGAGGCTCTTCATATTCCTGAATCAACCAGATGCCATTGGGCTACATTGGCACGTGATAGGGTCCAATGGAAATGTTACTGGCGCCCCGCTTGAGCAAATCGATGAATAACGGGATTCAAGTGATCAAGTGATCAAGTGAAGATTTGTTTGGGAGATGCTCAGAGCTTATTCCTCGCTCTACTATTAGGAATCATTTTTGGTGGTATCAAGGGACGATCTAGGATGACAGGGATCAAACTCTGGTTAGTCATGTACAAGGTAAGTATCCTGCCATCTTTACTATTGCGCTGGCCCCAGAGTTATCCTATTTCTCATCTTATTTACAGTTAGCTTTGTGCTATGAATCAGTGTCATATAGGATCTCATGGGGTCAGCGTATGCTAATATTTTTGGCTTTTATATAATGATACTGTGACTAATCTAAATGAATGGAGACAATGGTATGAAGTAGCATATAATTAAAATCATAAATTTGAAAAAGTAAGTGAATTTTTTTAGTATGAAAATAACTTCAATATCTCAAGCACATACTTAATTGGTGATACTCAAAAAATTTCTAATCCATTTTATTTCTTATTTGATTTTATTAGCATAATTATCTTTCTCAAATTCATAAAAGTCCATCTGTATATAGTTTAGAAACAAGCACATAGTTTTCAAAGTTATTTTATAAGTTGATTATTAGTTTAACATAAGGTATTTCAATCAAAGATATATTGATGTAACTGATTAAAATAAAGCAGTAAAATTTATAGCTTCCACTAGATATGCCATTTACATCTATATTCTTATTCTAACTTAATAACCTTATTGCTTTATTCTCTATAAAAAAAGATGATGGAAATATAACACCTGTCAATATTCCACATTGGAACTTGTATATTTAGTATTCATGTTTAATGTTTTTTTTATAATATTTCAATACCACGAATGTTTGCAACCTGTAAATTTATATTGTAATAAATATCACAATTTATTGTAATAAATACCACACTGCCACCAAGTTCATAGTGCTGTTCACTACTACTTAACTAACCCCTCAGGTCATTCTTCATTGTGTGTGATTTATTTTATTAATTTTTATGTCTGTTATATTTTACATAGAGTGAGACCATTCTGATTCTGCCCTTTCTTATCTTGTTTAAGATATACAAGTTCCACTCATGTAATTACAAATGGTAATGAGAAATGGCTCATCTTTTTTTAATAGTATTCCTTTGATATATCATATCTTCTTTTATCCAGTCATTAGTGATTTTTATCTCCATGCCTTGGTTATTGTGAAAAGTGATATAATGAATATAGGTGTGCAAATATTTTTTCAAATGAGTTTTTTCAAGTTTGGACATATATCTAGATGAACAATTTCTAAATCATAGTATATAGTATGATTATCCATGCTTATTCTGAAATGGATATCTAATGATTTCAAAAGAGATATCACAGAAAAGTACTGAATTAGAAAATATGACAAGTCAAATGCACATTAAAATTTCATGAGTGGATAATCATGACCTACTGATGTCAGGAATCCCAAGCTGACTTAGCATAGATAAATTTGAAGACTAAAAATAGATGCTATGAAGAATTAAGTCAAACAAACACAAGCTAGATAGAAATCAATAGAGATGACAGCAAAAAAACCCTGTTCTCCAAGCAGTGTTGAAACTACTTCTCATATGGACAGTAAATATATGTTAATCAATGGATATCTTAATGCTCAAATATTAAATAATAAAGAAACGTTATGGTTATTGAAGGGTAAAAAGAATAAAGTTATAATGAACTATGGTGAAAAACCATTACTGGTTTGAATTAGAATTACTGTTGTGGTCTGGCATTTGTATATTCTTATTTAAAATAAAATAGAATAATTACAGAAAACTGGTAGAACTTAAAGTAAACTTTTCCTTATTGATAAATAACGATGGTCTCATCTGTCCTGAAAATCCCAAGAACCACATGTGGGTCCCTGAGCACCACCAGGGTATTTCCTCACCACAGAGACAGGAGTAGTCCCTGAGAAGTGCTGGGTGTGACCCCCAAACTCACAGGCTCCATCCCCCAAATCCACCTCTCTCAAAAAAGGGCAAAAGAGGGACAGGAGCAATAGCACCGCTGGTAGGGCATTTGCCTTGCATGCAGCCAAACCTAGTTCTATCCAAGGAATTCCATAAGGTTCCCTGAGTACCACCAGGAGTAATTCCTGAGTGCAGAGCCAGTAGTAACCCTTGAGCGTTGCTGGGCGTGACCCAAAAAAGGAATAAAAGAAGGGAAAAGATTAGTAAGCTGTTGAGTTTCTCTATCAATTGCCATCAACAATTGTCAATGTATGCACTGTCAGACATGCTTTATTTGAGTCACAAACCAATTCCCCCACCCTAAATTACAGTAATACAAATAAGATAATAACTTCACTTTAAATGTATGTACGTGGATAGAGAATTTAGCTACATCTTAGGGGCCAGAGAGATAGTGCTGTGTACTGCGCTTGCTTGCCTTGTATGTGCCCCACTGGGTTTGATCCCAGGCACCCCATATAGTCTCCTAAGACCTGCAAGGAGTGATCGATCCCTGTGCACCGAGTCATAAGTTAGCTCTGAGCACCACTGTGTGTACCGCAAACACAAAATTCATACAAAGAAAAAATACAGAAGAAGGCCACTTTATTATTTTAAATGCAGGAGATAAAATACAGATGTTATGGTACATCTCTGGCATACAACCAGCCCTGGTCAGTCTCTTACTGATGACACCCTGACTATCACCTGGAGGTTCTCAGTTTCTGTGAGAATCCTGGGTGCTGATAGGTCGGTGGCGGGGGGCTGGTATAAGTGGAGCGATCTCTGTACCACAGGGCCTGTCCGATATCTTATTTCTGGGCCCTTGCTTTGATCTACAATCCTTGTTGGCTAAAAACTGCTGGTTCCCTGAACACAACCTGAGAAACTAAGATAAATAAAATAAAAATGAAATAAAATCGTTTGCAACATAATAATCACATGAAAAATAAACACCTCTTCAATAGCAACAACTATAACTGAGCCATTGTTTACTGAACATGGATTTTGATTATAATCTGTTTCAAATTTATTTTATAACAACTTGAAGTATCAAATCAACACATTGTAAATCTTATGATTACACAGTTATGCATCAATCATTTTAATTGTAAAACAAACAAAATAAGTAAAACAAAAACTGATTAAACAAATTATTTTCCATTAAAGAGAGAAATGGACTGGGTTAAAGAAAGTGATACATTCTTTAATCTCAATTGTTAGTAATTATTAATAGAAATGCAAGCACTCATTTGCTAGGTCTATGAAATTCAATACATGCAAATATTCTTCGGACTTTAAAAATAACACTGACAAGAAATATAAAAAACCCATGTTATACAATACTTGAAATTGTATGACAGAATTTACATTATGTTTTTGAACAAGAATATATTATTATCGTGTTGTTTACTTTGAATTTGCTGTAGTCTGCAGGTTGAAAACAATAAGCTTGGATGTATTAAGTTTCTGTTCTTTTTGTGCTGTTTATTTTTCTTATTGGTTTCCCTATGTTTTTCCCCTCTAACACTTATGAGGGGAAATTCCCAGTGATTATTGTTTCAAAAATTGCCTTATTCCCTTCTCCTTCTGGTTTCCCCACCATTCTACCTTTCATGCTTTGGAGATGCTCCAATATAATCATTTTTGAAAAGAGAATATCAATTTTGAATCATTAAGTCTCTAATTGCTTTACTGAGATTTCTGAAGTAGAACGTTAGTGCACTGAACTGGGTGGGAAGAGATAGTAGCTTGCCTTGCATGCCACTGGCACTGGCAGCATGTATCACGCCCTCAGCTCGGCCAGGAAAGATCTTTGTGCAGAGCCAGAGGAAACCCTAAGCCTCACTGGCTGTGGTCTGGAAATTAAAAAAAATAACGCCAGCATCCCTATTTTATTTGACTTTCAGAGATGACAAAAAATGCTATTCATTAACACCTCCTTGTTTTTTAACTAAAAGGGAATATCAAACACTTGTTCTTATCTACAATTAACAAAAATAAAAGAACAGAACCACCTTGCTTTATTCTGCTTGAAAGTCTATTATTTATTCACAATTTTGAAAATTTCTTTAGTTAGACCATGCTCCCTTGTAATTCTGGAAAATGCCCCTAGATCATGTTCCTGCTTGGAAGCCACCTGGCCACCGCCCTTGGTTTCAGATGCAGGTCAGAGTCACCTGCCACAAGTCGCCCCCTAATTCTATTACAACCTGGTCATTTTAAAATTGATGCACTTTCCAAAATGTTATCTTCAAGCTATATGGACATTACACTCACAACTCAAACCAATAGTATGTATTTGCTATCCAACTCATTGAGAAAAATCCACATCGCACTAATATAAGCGCACAGTTAAGATGGCAGCAAAATAGAAAAGATTAAAAACTGTAAAGGGGAAATTCAGAAGACCTCTCTGAAAAGGCACTGCACGTCCATAATTTCTAGTCAACTGCTGAAGGAGAGTTCTGATTGTTCACTGTCTGTGCTATTGGTAGAGTCTATAGTCTTGCATTACTTCTTTTCAAACACCTATATGTGCTGATAAATCAGGATCTATATAATATCAAAGCATATGGCGCGTATTTTTAGGATTTTTTCTCTCATTTTGATTTTCTTTACTTTTTTTGATTTTTTTGGACATTTATATTGACACATTGTCAAATTCAGACGCACTGTCTCACCCATTTCCAGACTAGTTTTAACCATCAAATTCACTATTTCTATTCAGTACTTTTGGTCTCCAGTATTTAAAAAATTCTTTCTTAGAATTTTTCTCAGGTCTCATTATCCACATTGCTATTACATGCTGTCAATTTTTTCCTATCAGCCTGTAGCATAGCAAGTTAATGAAGTTATTTTATATTCAGTCTGCTAATCCTTACATCTCTGCTGTCCCGGAGCCTGATTTTGTACTTTGTCTGAATCAGAAGTTTTTCTTTGTGGTCTCTAATTTTTTTCTTGTGAACTACTTTTTTAATATTTGCAATGTGTGTAGAAAGCCAAGCAAGACGTGAGAGAAAATGGATAGTGAGTCTCTATTATTTTCTCGGTTTGTTTGGGGGACCTTCTGCTGCCTCTCGACATGGTGATCACCACTGGTAGGATTTGGGGAACCAATTTGGTGCAATCAGGTTGACTGGGGGCAAGATTTGAACTTTATTTGTAGTTTTCTCTCTCTCCTTCTTCAAGTGATCATTCTTTTTTTGGATGTGGTGGCAATGTAGGAACAGACTGTTGTCCTGCATAGGTCAGTAGCGTTTGGTGCCTCTGTCCCTGGGCTCTGAGCTGCAGCTCTGTGTCTCCAGCTCTCTCCACTTATCTCTCCTCTGACACAAAACCGGTACCTTTTGGTGGGACAAGATGACAGGGCAGAATCTGGTTTGTAATTACTTTATCTCCATTAGAAAACAAGAAGGGGAATGTCGTGGCTATTTTCCTTTCCTTGATCAATTAAAAACAGATAAACTCTCAGTAGGCATAGGGGCAAATATCTCTTTACACCAGAGCATGTTAGTAAACAAAGAAGTGTGTAGATTTACTTAAGGAATATACCTTGTCCTTGGCCTGGCTGTGAATACCTGGCATGGCCTTTAGGCTCTCCAGAACTACAGTGAATCACCAAAACATTTAGGTACGGATCTCTAGATGTGAGTCTGCGCCTTCTGAACAGCACGTGGCCGACACTCCTCTACCCAAACACTTATGAAATGAAATGAAATTCTCTGCCTCAAGAGTTCCATTACTTTCCTCCCTGCAAGGAGCTGAAGCAGAGATGTGGAGGTTCAGGACAGAGAGGTGGGAGGGGTAAGGGGGCTGGGTTCAGTGGTATTCATTGATCCTTGAAGAACTTCAGAAGATTGAATTCATTAAGGGGCAGGGTTCTAGAAGGAGTTTTATGCTGAAACCTAAACCTTTTGACCCTCCCGCAAGTTATCAATTACAATCAGATTTCTGTGTCATTACTGATCCACACAAGAAAATCTCTCAGTCCTCTCTCTCTCTCTCTCTCTCTCTCTCTTTCTCTCTCTCTCTCTTTCCCTTTCTAGTCCTCTCTCCCCCATTGGTCACTCTCTCTCTCTTGCTCTACCTCTTGTCCTTTCTTCCTTTCCCTGTTTTCCTCTTTCTTCCTTGCACTCTCTCTTTCCCCCAAATCATCGTTTGGCAATTTCCAATTTTTTTACATGTAGGAATGTAACCTAAAGCATCAATGATCTGCCCATAAATCATTTGATGTTGACTCACTTTATAGACTTATTTTCTATGTATCATCATTTTGTGAACTGTTCAAAATATAATTGTTTTGTTCATTTTTTCTTAGATTGTTTTTCTTGTTTTCAGGTTATGTTCTCTATTTATAGTTGGAGAAGGTAAAAGAAAGATTATGTTCTTTTTGAGAATTACCAAAATTTCCCCTTTTTCTTGCCTGAAATATTTATTGGAGAAGAGATAAAGCATAAAGAGAGGACGTCAGACTTTATATTGTATAGTGTTAGGGGTGATATTTACTTTTCCATTTTCAGCACTTTCCCCGGGAAATAATGCATATGTATGAAGAACGGTTATATACAATTGAGGAACATACAAAGAATATATATCCTGATAGATTTCACGCACCAAAACCAGGGAACCCTCTCTGGGGCAAGTGTTCAAGCAAGCTAATGAGGAAGTAGGTCAAGAAGGGCCCCGCTACAAAGTCATAGATCGAGTCTACTAGGTTCAGACGTATTTGCACAGTTCTGTCAATCAAGATAAAAAGTAATTTAACCAAGCACTTACTTCCAGAGTAGAGTTGTAACAATATTCAAAGAATATCCTGGCTTTTGTTTCCTTGAGACATTGTCTTAGTTTAGATGAGAAGGTACACAGTTATACAAAGATTTAATTAAAAAATACTTTTGTTTCTTTATTTTTGTTTTTGAGGTTTACTCCTGACTCTGTGCATTGGGGTGACTCCTCCTGATGCTTAGGAGATCATGTTTTTCACAGCTGCATTCAACATTCAGGACAAGCACCTCATCCATTGATATTTTCTTTCCAGACCCTGAATTTTTACTGCATTTGGTGTAAATTTTGACATTTTTTGGTACATATTTTCGTCATCATCGTCAAACAAATTTAGAATTTCTCTTTACTAATCTAGCCTCTGTTATGATTAATCCAACCTCTGGCATTTGCTGTTCTTTTTCTTTGAATAAACTATTATAGTTTTATCAAGTATTTTAAAGAGCATATTTGGCTACTGCTAATAATTGTGCTAGTTCTGTAACATAGTAACTAAAACATAATAATGACTTTAATGTGAAAATATAAAAGCCTGTAATTCAATTAGAATGAGCTAGCCATATTTCTGTGCATAATTGAGTATAATTTTACTTAATACTATCACTTTAAAAATATACACATACCAGTGCTATTTTAGAGTTGCTAAGATAAATTAATGTATTTTGATGTATATATGAAATTTATTTAACATAAAAATATTTTATTTTATTTCATAATTTAATTTAATATTATCACTTTAAAAATATACATGTGCCAGTGCTATTTTAGAGTTGCTATCACTATCACTATCTTCCCGTTCAACATCTATTTGCTAGAGCAGGCACCAGTAACATCTCCATATGTCCTGTCTCATGTTAGTAGAGACCAAGGGCATCTGCTTGCTCCAGGAACATAAGGAGCCTCAAACCATTATATTAGATCATAGGAATGACCTAATATAATTGTTAGTGGTTTTGTCATATCAAATACAACACGAGCAGCTTGCCAGGCTTGCCGTGCAGGTGGCATACTCTTGTAGTCACCTCTAAATAAAGGATTTATTGATGAATCGCGGGGCTGCAAGTGGCGCGAGCCGGGCTGTCGTAGGCTGGTCTGCTGGGTGGAGTTCTGACGAGAGGGAAGTCGGATGTGGAAAATGGCGGCCCCCATGGAGTTGGGGGGATTCGTCTGGCTTGTTGTGAGGCTCTGCAGGGGTGACGGGCCAGGGCTAGAACCGACCATGCCTCTTGGGTGCCTCATGAGCAGCTGGGCACAGGGAGAGCAAGTAGCAGCTCTGCCCCATGTCTGTGAGTCTCTGGATCAGCAAACCTGGGTCGGATTGAAAAAAAAAAATTGCTGCAGGGTGGGTGTCGATGATCCGGGCTGTGATACGCCGGTCTGCTGGGAGGAGTTCTGATGAGAGGGAAGTACGGATGTGGAAAATGGTGGCCCCCCATGGAGTGTGTGTGTGTGTGTGGGGGGGGGGGTTGTCTGGCTTGTTGTGAGGCTCTGCTGTGGTGTCGGGCCAGGGCTAGAACCCGCCATACCTCCCCGGCAGCTCATGAGCGGCTGGGCACAGGGAGAGCAAGTAGCAGCTTTCTACTCTCCCTTTGCTTAGAGTTGCTAAGATATGAATTAATGTATATATGAAATTTATGTAACTTAAACATTAAAATATCTGATTTTATTTTAAAAACATGTTTATTAACTTCTGCAACAAATAGCAATAAATCTACTTATTTTAGGCAGTTATTAATTAGTTCAATTATTTACTTTATTCATAATTGTATGTATAATTTCTGTATTTTCTTTCAGTGAAGAAATTTGAGCAGCAAAATGCACTAATTTTGATTTTTATGAAATTCATCCTAGTACATGTTATATTCATTATAGTATGAAAACAAAATCTAAATATTGTTCTTGCCACTTTCCATAAATTATTTCCTATACAATAGAAATGTATAGACAATTTTAAGTCTCCTAACAGCAGAATAAAATATAATGTAATATAATTCAAGTATTGTGTGTTAATGAAATAATCCTTAGAAATGTTCATCATTTTAGAAACTAAATTTCAGTGGGTGATATCCTCATCCAAGTAAATGTTGGAGAAATCATAATCCTATATTGTTTAAAAACATTAGCATGACATTGAATATTTACGAAACTATCTTATTATTTAGAGTAATGTATTGGGGAGACTATTCCCAAGATAATTAAAGTGAGTCCAAACTCGGATGATATTATATAATAGTGAAAATAATAACTTAAAATTTGATGGGCTTGGGATAACATAAAAGTCATATAGATCCTAATTATTCTACAGACTTTGAAAAAGTGTTTGATACTCTCAAACTTAGATTTGTAGTTAAGAATAAAGTAAATCAAGTAAACAATAAAAATGAATTTGTAGATATGGTTTGTTAGAGCAGCTCTGCGAATCCAACATTTCTTAAAACTACAACAAATCTGCTTAACTTGAGCCCATTGCTTAATTCAGATTTTTCAATTGACTGATTTTAAACAGTTCCTTCAGGGCAAATCATGCAGGTTATAATGGCACAAATTTGTACAGTTCTTTTTACTCTTACTGAGTTTGTGGTGAATAACTGCAAAAAAATCAAATCCAAACTTTTTTCTCTTCTTTCTAGATACTAAGTTCTACCATGTTTTAATTCATTGTGGAGTTTTGATATCTAGTATTCAAAGAAGTGATATGGCATTTTATTTTTATTTGAAGAAAATGTTCATTAAATGAAATTCTAATGAAATATAATTCATTTGGGAAGAGTAACAGTTTTCCCGGACTTCTTATATCATGGAAATTGAATTAAAAAAATTATTTGATTTAAATCCTGCTGCTGTAGAGTATAAATTGTTTTATATATTGTTGTTTCTTTGTTGTAATGGTAATAGAAATTAACTGCTCAAAACTCAAAATATACATATCTTGTAACTGTCTTTATTAGACACACAAATACTTTTAGAAATTAATAATATATGAATTAATTGTTATCCAAGTTTATTTATTGAATAATGTAAACTATTGCACTCATTTTACTAAACTTGTATTTTAATATTTTTTCTCTTAGAATATAATGTTTAAAATAAAGTGTATTTCCACAGTGATGAAAAAGACGAAGTACTCAGGTTGAATATGTTGAATAATAATGGCAAAATAGATCATGTATGTAAAGGATGATATACATTATGGTGTGGAGACGACCGCTGGACTAGAGCCGTTACCGACTGGATCCCACAGGATGTCAAAAGATCACGTGGCCGCCCACCTACAAGATGGTCAGACTTCTTGTCAAGACCCTGAAGGAACGGTTTGAGGCTCTTCATATTCCTGAATCAACCAGATGCCATTGCTACATTGGCACGTGATAGGGTGCAATGGAAATGTTACCGGCGCCCGCTCGAGCAAATCGATGAATAACGGGATTCAAGTGATCAAGTGATCAAGTGGAAAACATTACTTTAAATTCTGTTGCACATTGATACAATGTGCAACAGAATATTGACTCACAGACACGGGGCAGAGCTGCTACTGGCTCTCCCTATGCCCAGCCGCTCACGAGGCACCCAGGAGGGATGTCAGGTTCTAGCCCTGGCCCGCCACCCCAGCAGAGCCTTGCAACAAGCCAGATGACCCCCACTCCATGAGGGCCTCCATTTTCCACATCTGGACTTCTCTCTCGTCAGAACTCCAAGCAGAAGACCAGCCTATCACAGCTCAGCTCACGCGGCCGTAAGAGACAGAGCGGTTCATCAATAAATGCTGGACTGGGGCCAGAGCGATAGCCCAGTGGGTAGGGTGTTTGCCTTGCATGCGGCCGACCCGTGCCGGCCCGGGTTCCATTCCCGCATCCCATATGGTCTCCCGAGAAACGGCAGGAGTTACTCCTGAGTGCAGAGCCAGGAGTAACCCCTGAGCATCGCCGGTGTGACCCAAAAAGCAAAATAAATAAATAAATAAATAAATAAATAAATAAATAAATAAATAAATAAATAAATAAATGCTGGACTTAGAGATGAATACAAGAGTATGCTACCTGCACGGCAGAGCCTGGCAAGCTACCCGTGTTGTATTTGATATGCCAAATACCAGTAACAATTATAGACCTCATTCCGAATGGATTGAGGCGCTTTATGTTCCTAGAGCAAGCAAATGCTCTTGGGCTCTACTAGCATGAGACAGGACATATGGAGATGTTACTGGGGACAGCTCGAGCAAATCGATGATGAACAGGAAGACAGTGATACAGTGATACAGTGCACATTGACTCTTTATTTTTTATCTATACCCATATCTTATCTAAACTCATATTATGTAGAGTTGATAATTATTGCATAAGTATCTGTGAGTGCCATACCATGTGTATTTCTGATTAATAACATTCTGTTTTGGCACGGATTTTAACATTAAAATTGCTAAAAATGAATTTTTGTTTAATTCAAATAATAAATTACATTACATGAGCACTTTATAGAACAGAGTGTTGAATTTTTTTTCTGTAAAGCAATTAGTTTATAAGTGGGTTAGACATTTAAATTATAATAAAATTTACACTTAAATTATAATTAATATTTATTTAGAATACTATTTTATCAAAAACCACCACTAAATTACTAGAGATCAGAGAGAGAGAGAATATAGGGGGTAGAGCAATTATTTTTCATGTACCGAGCCTTATTTGATCCCAGAACCATATATGGTCCTATGGTCACTGCCTGGAATAACCCCAGAGCACAGAGCCAGTATCAAACCCTGATCTTGTGAGGTGTCACTCGACCTTCCCCAACCAAGGGCATATTACAAATTGAATCATATTAAATAAGCATTCAAATTATCACTTTGTCACTGTCTCTTGTCACTTGTCTTCCTGGTGTTCATTGGTTTGCTCTAACGGGTGCCAGCAACAACTCCATTCATTGGGAATGAGGTCTATTAGTGTTATTGTCTTTGGCACATCAAATACACCACAGGTAGCTTGCCAGGCTCTGCCATGGCTCTCGTTTATCACTTTACAAATTTTTAACCTAAATATTAAGAATTGACTATATTTGGTTTTATTCAGTATCTGAAAATTCTTCTCATAAACAAGATTATTATCACAGTTGGGTTTTATGTATTTAACATCCAAAAAAGTCAGAAGTATATAGAGAAACATTTATAAGAATTTATGAGAAACATTCATAAGAATGTATATATATATATATATATACTGCTTTATATGTTTTAACCGTTGTTTATAGCAAAATAAATGTTATAATTATTAGTTGTAGAAAAAAGCAAAAGAAATTATAAACCTATGTTGAGTAAAAGTACATTTACACTATAGTGTTTTAGATTAAAACAATAAAAGTAAATATAATTTTGTTCAGTTATTTTTTGGAATAATTGAATTAAAAGGGTATTTTAAACTGCTTAACAAGATATACTTATATTATTGTGTTGACTATCACAATAACCCAATAACCATATTATAGACCTATGTGGATAGTTCACTGTCTGTATCACTGTCTTCCGTTCATCGTCGATTTGCTCGAGCGGCCACCAGTAACATCTCCATATAACCTGTCTCATGCAAGTAGTGCCCAAGGGCACCTGCTTGCTCCAGGAACATAAAGAGCCTCAAACCAATCCATCAAGTCATTGGAATGAGGTCTATAATTGTTACTGGTATCTGGCATATCAAATACGACACGGGTAACTTTCCAGGCTCTACCGGGCGGGTAGCACACTCTTGTAGTCATCTCAAAATCCAGCATTTATTGATGAACCACGCTTCCGCTTGAGGCTGCTCGAGCCAGGCTGTGATAGGCTGATATGCTGGGTGGAGTTCTGAGGAGGGGGAAGCCGGATGTGGAAAATGGAGGTCCTCATGGAGTGGGGGTCGTCTGGATTGTTGTGAGGCCCTGCTGGAGTGGCGGGCCAGGGCTAGAACCTGCTATTCCTCCCGGGGACCTCATGAGCGGCTGGGCACAGTGAGAGTCAGTAGCAGCTCTGCCCCATGTCTGTCTCTGGATCAGCATACCTGGGCCGGATTAAAAAGGACTGCAGCAGGGTGGATCTCGATGAGCCGGGCTGTGATAGGCTGGTCTGCTGTGCTGAGTTCTGACGAGGCGGAAGTCCGGATGTGGAAAATGGAGGTCCTCATGGATTGGGGGTCGTGGATAGTTCAAATGATAAGCATATATCAATATGATAAGCAGTATCAATCCTTTGTACCTATGTCTTCCTCTCAACATTGCCAAGTATAGCCCTGGTGCTTAAAATCATGTTTTCCACACCATAATGTATATCGTCATTACGCATATGATCAATTTTGCCATTTAACCTAAATATTAAGAATTGACTATATTTGGTTTTATTCAGTATCTGAAAATTCTTCTCATAAACAAGATTATTATCACAGTTGGGTTTTATGTATTTAACATCCAAAAAAGTCAGAAGTATATAGAGAAACATTTATAAGAATTTATGAGAAACATTCATAAGAATGTATATATATATATATATATATACTGCTTTATATGTTTTAACCGTTGTTTATAGCAAAATAAATGTTATAATTATTAGTTGTAGAAAAAGCAAAAGAAATTATAAACCTATGTTGAGTAAAAGTACATTTACACTATAGTGTTTTTAGATTAAAACAATAAAAAGTAAATATAATTTTGTTCAGTTTTTTTTTTGGAATAATTGAATTAAAAGGGTATTTTAAACTGCTTAACAAGATATACTTATATTATTGTGTTGACTATCACAATAACCCAATAACCATATTATAGACCTATGTGGATAGTTCACTGTCTGTATCACTGTCTTCCCGTTCATCGTCGATTTGCTCGAGCGGCCACCAGTAACATCTCCATATAACCTGTCTCATGCAAGTAGTGCCCAAAGGGCACCTGCTTGCTCCAGGAACATAAAGAGCCTCAAACCAATCCATCAAGTCATTGGAATGAGGTCTATAATTGTTACTGGTATCTGGCATATCAAATACGACACGGGTAACTTTCCAGGCTCTACCGGGCGGGTAGCACACTCTTGTAGTCATCTCAAAATCCAGCATTTATTGATGAACCACGCTTCGCTTGAGGCTGCTCCGAGCCAGGCTGTGATAGGCTGATATGCTGGGTGGAGTTCTGAGGAGGGGGAAGTCCGGATGTGGAAAATGGAGGTCCTCATGGAGTGGGGGGGGGGGGGGTCGTCTGGATTGTTGTGAGGCCCTGCTGGGTGGCGGGCCAGGGCTAGAACCTGCTATTCCTCCCGGGACCTCATGAGCGGCTGGGCACAGTGAGAGTCAGTAGCAGCTCTGCCCCATGTCTGTCTCTGGATCAGCATACCTGGGCCGGATTAAAAGGACTGCAGCAGGGTGGATCTCGATGAGCCGGGCTGTGATAGGCTGGTCTGCTGTGCTGAGTTCTGACGAGGCGGAAGTCCGGATGTGGAAAATGGAGGTCCTCATGGATTGGGGGGTCGTGGATAGTTCAAATGATAAGCATATATCAATATGATAAGCAGTATCAATCCTTTGTACCCTATGTCTTCCTCTCAACATTGCCAAGTATAGCCCTGGTGCTTAAAATCATGTTTTCCACACCATAATGTATATCGTCATTTACGCACATGATCAATTTTGCCATTTAATTCAACATATTCAACCTGAGTACTTCGTCTTTTTTATCACTGTGGAAATACAGAGATAGTTTGTGTATTGCTGTTCTTTCTAAAGAAGAAAGTAAAAGGTCACTTTTTTTACTTTCTTCTTTAGAAAGATAATGATAATGAGAATATAATTATTATAAATGCAATTAAAGATTTAAGAATATATGCATATGTTCTTGTTTCTGCGTATATATATATTTACTGGGGGGCTATGCTCAGCATGCTCAGGGCTTACTCCTAGCACTGCCCCCATGGATCTATCTCTTCTGGTGGTGATGAGGGACCATATAGGTTCTAAAGGCTGGCAACAAACAAAACAAGTGCCATACCCTCTGTGCCATCTCCCTAGTCTTGTATATATGTATAGACACGTATACATATATATACACACATATATATATAGACACGCATATATAGACACGTATATATAGGCGTGTGTGTATATGTGTGTGTATGTGTGAGTTTGTATGTGGCTGTTCCGTTTGCATAAAATGAAATACATTTATAAAATATAAGTCTTGGTAATGGTGACCTTCAGAGAACATAAAAACCAAGGCATATTTTCTATTGTTGTGGGTAAGGAGATGGCCAGAATAACAAAAGCATTTGAGGTATCTTACTACAGAAGATCACGATCACGATCTTCCCGTTAATCATCTATTTGCTAGAGCGGGCACCAGTAAAATCTCCATATGTCCTGTCTCATGCCAGTAGAGCAAAGGGCATCGGCTTGCTACAGGAACATAAAGAGCCTCAAACCATTATATTAGGTCATGGGAATGACCTAATATAATTGTTACTGGCATTTGGCATGTCAAATACAACACGAGCAGCTTGCTAGGCTTACCGTGCGGGAGGCATATTCTTTAAACACCTCCAAATAAAGCATTTATTGATGAACCGCGCGGCCGCGCGCAAGCCGGGCTGTGATGGGCTGGTCGGCTGGGTGGAGTTCTGAAGAGAGGGAAGTCCGGATGTGGAAAATGGCGGCGCCCGTGGAGTGGGTGGGGGGTCGTCTGGCTTGTGGTGAGGTTCTGCCGGGGTGGTGGGACAAGGCTAGAACCCACCATGCCTCCCGACTGCTTCATGAATGGCTGGGCACAGGGAGAGCAAGGAACCGCTCTGCCCCATGTATAAGAGTCTCTGGACCAGCATACCTGGGCCGGATTGAGGAAGAAACTGCGGCAGGGTGGGTGTCGATGATCCGGGCTGTGATGGGCTGTGATACAGAGTGGAAAAAGGTAGTGTGAGTTTTCTAAACCTATATATGGGTTTGGAAAGGCTGGCAAGCTACATAGGAATTGTGAACTATATCTTTGGTTAAGGTTATGTGAACTATATCCTAAAGTTATTATTTGGCTGAATTGAATTGTGTACATGTATGCATTTAAATTGTTAGATACTTTGATGGGAAATGTGCTACAATTAGGAATACAAATTAGACATTGCTAAGAGTCTATACATCTGTTTTTTAACCAGATACAATTCAGCACATACTCATTAATCATAATAATAGTGTTTTAGAAAGGCAAGAAGATAATCTTTAACAGCCAGAACTAGGTGACTCTCACACTTCATGCCATAAAGATAAAAAGTTCAATGCTGCAGAATTCTTTTCTATTTGGTAAAATTATGTATATATTTTTTATCTTTAAGCAAAGAATTAGAGTCTCAAAATACTCAAATTTGAAAGTGCAGCACTACAAAGGGTAAAAATAAATCTTCAGGTCTTTTGTAAAAATCCATTTGAGGGGCTGGAGTGATAGCCCAGCGGGTCGGGAGTTTGCCTTGCACGCGGCCGGCCAGTGCTGGCACGGGTTCGATCCCCGGCATCCCATATGGGCCCCCCGAGCACCGCCAAGAGTAATTCCTGAGTGCAGAGCCAGGAGAAACCCCTGAGCATTGCCGGGTGTGACCCAAAAAACAAAACAAAAAAATCAATTTGAAAGTCTTGATGGCAACATACCAATTATTAAATAGTGTAAATTCACTAGCAAAGTATTAAATGATACACCTGCTTGTTCTATATAGAGAGATATGCAAGATTGGAGGAACAAATTTCTTAATAAATATTTTCTCTCCATCTAGAGAAAAGTGTTATTTCAGATAATTAAAATTATTTATTTTTGTTTGTTTATCAGTAAATGAAAGAATAGAGGTGTCAATAAAATACAAGATATACTTATTCCCAAAACAAAGAAAAAAATTTAAATAGTCACTGTTTGACTATTTCACTGTTATTTAGCACTTGTTTATGATTGTGGGGAGTAATATTCTCTGACATTAGATAAAATTGAACTAATTTAGTTTAAAAAGTATATGTAAAATGCATAAAGTTTGTGTAATGAATATGGTTATGAATATAGAAATTAAAGAAAAGATGCATTTTCCTTCTTGCAACTTTTTAAGATGAAGAATAATTTCCACTTGCAAATATGCTATGGTAAAGAAAATAAATACAGGAAAAATGATTGAAAATGAAGAGAAAATGTGTGTGCTGGCGTATATAGAAAGAGCAATATACTTGTGCGGTTCTCAATCATACTTTATAGTTGACTTTCTGTTTATAAACTCAACATTATTTTCATTCTTTCCTTCTATGTTTTATCAGCAAAAATATGTTTTATCACTGTCAAAACCACAGTTCAAGGAATACTTTTTAACGGCCTCAATCTTCTGTATTGCTAACAGAGTATAAATATTTAAGTAGAACAATATTTATTCATTTTCTTTGTTGTTTAATATGTCATCAAATGATGTATTCTGCTTAACATCACTTCTTTTTTTTAATAATTTAACATGACTTCTTAAATCTATCAATGCTGTGGCCAGAAGAAGTAACTCATTGTTTCTTTATAGTTGAATACTATTACATTGTATATATGTAACATATTATTTAGTCCATGCCGCTCTCTTCCTCCTGCGCAGCTCAGGTTTTAGGTCATTCATCATGTTGACTTCTCGACCTAGAAAGGTCAAAGGCATCGAAGAAATAGCTAAAAGGACAAAGAACCTCCGGCTCCTGGCTGGAGAAGTTTGCATCAGCTAAACTACCTCTTGTTACCTTTGCTTACCCCTCAGGTTTCAGCTTACATACATCATTTCTTTCAGTCACTTGCTTTACAATGGTCAAAGTATCTGCAAGGCATACTGAGGAACACAGATTTATTTTTGTTGTACTTTGCAAAATTTTTACTTTCACCCGTACAAAATATATTTTGTTTTCCGGAAATACAATGACAAGGTCAAGTGAAGATTTCAATGGAAAAATGGGTGAAAAATGTACAGATCCAGGTTGATGTTCTGTCTGATAAAATTTCTAAGCACAGGTGACTAGGTTCACATGATTGTTTATTCATGGCTGACAATTATAAACTCTTACAGATTGTTTTAAAGAGCACAGGAAGATGTATTTTCTACGACATAAAATTTTAAATGCTGACTTTTTTTCAAATTTTCAATTATTTGGGTGCGGTTTTCCCTGAGATAACTTTACGTAAATGACACTGGTGGCCTACATTATCCTTCATATTTAATCTGAGATGTCACCTTTAGAAACCATGGCATGTAAAACCAATACTCTTTAATGTTCTCCAGCAATTTACAAACTGTGGCATGTAAAAACTTTTGTAGCATTCATGTTTCCCATTTTTTAATCTAGGCAAAAAAAGACAGGGGTATAAATAGAAAGGTACATAGGGTTTAGATATACGGTAATAGATACATAAAATTTTATACACAATGGCTACTAATTACTCAGAAATGTGCATTGCTTAATAAAATTAAAATATGTATATGTTCTAAAAAATTGAAAATTATCAATTAAAACATTAGGGAGATTTTTGGCACAGAGTTTAGGGTTCCCTAAGTATAATATCATGTCATCTGCAAATAATGATAGCTTGACTTCTTCCTTGCCTATCTGGATGCCCTTGATGTCCTTTTCTTCTCTGATTGCTATGGCAAGTACTTCCAATACTATATTGAATAAAAGAGGTGAGAGTGGGCAACCTTGTCTTGTCTCTGATCTCAGGGGAAGGCTTTCAACTTTTCCCCATTGAGAATGATGCTCGCTGTGGGCTTTTGGTAGATGGCTGTAACTATCTTGAGGAAAGTTCCTTCAATTCCCATATTCTGGAGGGTTTAAATCATGAACGGGTGCTGGATATTGTCAGATGCTTTCTCTGCATCTATTGATAGGATCATATGGTTTTTATTTTTTCTTTTATTGATATGATGTATTATGTTGATTGACTTGCGAATGTTGAACCATCCTTGCATTCCAGGGATAAATCCTACTTGGTCATGATGTATAATCTTCTTGATGAGTCTTTGGATTCTGTTTGCTAGTATTTTGTTGAAGATCTTAGCATCCGTGTTCATCAGGGATATTGGTCTGTAGTTTTCTTTCTTTGTGTTGTCTCTCCCTGCTTTGGGTATCAGGGTGATATGTGCCTCATAGAAGCTGTTTGGAAGTGTTTCTGTTTCTTCATTTCCTGGAAGAGCTTGAAAAGGACTGGCAGTAGGTCCTCCTTAAAGGTTTGGTAGAGTTCATTAGTGAATCCGTCTGGACCTGGGCTTTTGTGTTTGGGCAGACTTTTAATTACTGTTTCTATTTCCTCAATGGTGATACGCTTATTCAGGTATTGGACGTCTTCTTGTTTCAGCCATGGGAGGTTGTAGGACTTCAGGAATTTATCCTTTTCTTCTAGATTCTCATGTTTCATGGCATACACGCTCTCAAAGTAATCTCTGATGATCTTTTGGATTTCTGTGGTTTCTGTTGTGATGCCACCCTTTTTATTTCTGATTCTGTTTATTTGGGTTCTCTCTTTCCCTTGCCAATGGTTTGTCAATCTTGTTTAATTTTTCAAAAAACCAGCTCTTGGTTTCATTAATCTTTTGGATTGTTTTTTTGGTTTCCAACTCATTGATTTCCTCTCTCAGTTTTTTTTTATTTCCTTTTTTCTGCCTGGGTTGGGCTCCTTTTGTTGGTCTTTTTCTAATGTCTTCAGTTTTGTAGTCAGGTTATTTATGTGGGCCCTTTCTTGTTTCCTGATGTATGTTTACAGAGCTATAAACTTCCCTCTTAATACGGCTTTTGCCATGTCCCTCAAGTTCTTCTAGTTGGTGTCTTCATTTTCATTTGTTTCCAGAAATCTTTGGCTTTCCTGTTTGATTTCTTCTATGATCCATTTGCTGTTCCGGAGTGAGCTGTTCAGTTTCTAGGTGTTTGGTTTGACTCCCTGTTTCTGTGTATGGTTTACTTCCATTTTCAGTGCATCAAGCTCTGAAAAGATAGCTGACACAATTTCTATCTTTTTTATTTTATTGAGGTATGCTTTGTGGCTCACCATGTGGTCTATCTTGGAGAATATTCCATGTGCACTAGAGAAAAATGTGTATTCAGCTTTTTTGGCATGAACAGCCCTGTATATATCCACTAGCTCTCTTTCTTCCATTTCTTCCTTGAGGGCCAATATTTCCTTGGTGAGTTTCAGTCTTGTTGATGTATCCATCATTGATAGAGCAGTGTTGAAGTCTCCAACTCTTATTGTGCTACTGTTAATGTCTCCTTTGAGGTCTCTTAGCAGTTGTTTTATATATTTTGCTGGCCCCTCATTGGGTGCATATATGTTTAGTAGTGTAATTTCTTCCTGGTGTACATACCCCTTAAGTAATAAGAAATGGCCTTCGCTGTCCCTTCTAACAATTTTCAGCCTGAAGTCTATATTATCTGATACTAATATGGCCACACCAGCCTTTTGGAGGAGTTGTTTGAATGGAGAATTTTCTTCCAACCTTTGACTTTGAGTCTGTGTTTGTTCTGATTATTCAGATGCATTTCTTCTGGACAGCAGAATGTTGGGTTCAATTTTTTTAATCCATTTTGTTACTCTGTGTCTCTTAATTGGTGCATTTAGACCTTTGACATTGAGAGAGATTATTGTCATCAGATTTTGTGCCATCTTTCTGTTTGTGCTTGTTGTGCTTATGGGTTTGGTTGTATTACAGTAGACCCTTCAGTCCTTTTTTAAGGTTGGTTTTGAGACCATGAAGTTCCTGAGTTGTTGCTTATCCATGAAGTTGTGCATCTTTCCTTCATATCTGAATGTGAGTCTGGCCGGGTAAAGAATTCTTGGTGAGGCCTGCAGTTCATTGAGCATTTTCACAATATCCCACCATTGTTTTCGGGCTCGGAGAGTTTCATTAGAGAAGGCTGCTGTAAATCTTAGAGGTGTTCCTTTGTATGTGATTTCCTTCTTTGATCTTGCTGCCTTCAGTATTCTATCTTTATCTATAGTTTTTGTCATTTTTATTAAGATGTGTCTTGAAGTATTCTTGTAGGGGTTTCTTTTAGCTGGTATCCTATGGGCCTCCTGGATCTTGAGAAAAGCGTTCTTTAGTTCCTTGAACTTCTCAGGAATGATGGCTTTGACAGTTTCTTTTTCATCAGTGTTTTCTTCTTGGGCTTCTGGGACTCCAATGATCTGTATGTTGTTTCTTCTGGCTTCATCCCGATTATCTCTTGTTGTCTGTTCGGTAATTGTGAGTCTTTTTTATCTTCTGGTGTTGTGTAGCTGTCGGGCGCTCTGCGGGGTCCCCGACAGTGCCGGGAAGCGAAGTTCCCTTCTACCTCCAAAGCCGGCGAGGAATGGATGAACACTCAGGGATCCGATGAGGTTTTAAAAAGACTTTACTTATCACAGGTTCAGGCATACAAATCAGCAAAAGGAAAAACCCGATGCTTAGGATTCCAGGCTAGAACCCCAGCCACGTGTAGGCCAAGATGGCGACCACCACGTGTATAACTTCCAAGGGAAAAAGCGCTTACAAGGCGAGATTCCACCGGGAAGAAGAAGCCCGGGAGAGCGGGAACCTGCAAGTTTATACCCCCCAGCAACTCAGACCTTCCTCCCATTGTTATGGAAAGCAGGGAGGGTCCAATAGCCTCAGGTAACCCCTCCCTGCATCTCACCTAGGGCCTTTACTGTGCTAATGTTTTGAGCAGGGAAGGGAAGGCCTTTGAAATGTAGAGAAGGGGGTTTCTGGGATGGCATGTCACTGTACCAAAGATCAACACCAATGCCAGTTAAATATTTCTCCAAGCCTTCACAAGTCTCCTCTACTTCATTGTAGTTTTATATTTTATCAGGGAGCCATGCTTGTTTATTTGGAAGCAAACAGCATTTCTCTCTGGTCTAATTACTTAGGTGTCCTTACGTGGCCAGGCTAATATGCTGGTAAGATCTAGCTAGTCCCACGATGATTGTGATAGCATGGGAGAATATTTATACCAGCTAGTACAGCATACATGGTCGGATAAACTGCCACATTTAGACTACCCCCTTATCTACGGAGTGATCTGCGGGAGGCAATCCAGAGCAGATGCAGCGGCCCTTAGGAGTCCTGCAACATGTAGCGAATCTTTGGAACTCATCCTCGAGATCACTAATTCTTTCTTCAGTAGCTATTATTCTGCTATGATGGCTTTCCACTGTGTTTTTCATTTCATTTACCTCATTTTTAATAACTGTCATTTCCATTTGCATTTTTCTCACTTCTCTATCATGTCCTCTTGTATTTTATTGATTTTGCATTCCATTGCTTCTTTGAATTCCTTATTAATTCTTCACATTTCTTTCCGAAATTCCTTATCAGAGAGGTTATACAACTCATTGGTATTGCTTGGCTCATCAGGACTAGTGACTTCACTCACAGAGCTTGATGGAATTTTGCGTTGCTTTACCATTATGACTATTGAAGGTTGCAAATATGGGGTGTTGGGGGACTAGAGAATACAGTTAGTAGGTGTCTGGTCTGATTGCAGAGTTTGGGTGGGTAGCAAGGATGTAGGAACCAAGGATCATTGGTACCTCATACAAGATAGGTAGTAAGAGGGTCGCGGACACGCTAGCGTGTCCTGCACGGTTTAAACAATAGATGCATATAGTAGAGTGGCAGGATACAAAATCAACACCCAAAAGTAGGTGGCTTTCCTATATACAAATAACGAAAGAGAAGAAAGGTGTATTTAGGAAACGATTCCATTCACAATTGTGCCACAGAAAATCAAATACCTAGGAATCAACCTACCCAAGTGTGTAAAGGACCTGTACAAAGAAAACTACAAGACACTGCTCCAAGAGATAAAAGAGGACACAAGGAAATGGAAACATATTCCCTGATCATGGATGGGGGAGAATCAACATTGTCAAAATGGTAATACACCCTAGAGCTCTGTACAGATTCAATGCAGTCCCTATAAGGATACCCATGACATTCTTCAAAGAAATTGACCAAATACTCCTGAAATTTGTATGGAACAATAAACCCCCAAGGATAGCTAAAGCAATCCTCAGGAAAAAGAAGATGGGAGGCATCACCTTTCCCAAATTCAAACTGTACTACAAGGCAGTAGTAATTAAAACAGCATGGTATTGGAATAAAAACAAACCTGTGGACCTATGGAATAGAATTGGAGTATCCTGACACCCAACCTCAAACACATGATCATGTAATCTTTGATAAAGGTGCAACGAGTGTAAAATGGAGTAAGGAAAGCCTCTTCAACAAGTGGTGTTGGGAAAACTGGGCAGCAACATGTAAAAAAATGAATTTGGACCTGTGTCTAACACCATGCACAAAAATCAGATCAAAATGGATTAGAGATCTCAATATCAAACTTGAATCCATAAAGTACATTGAAGAAAATATCAGGAAAACCCTCCACGACATTGAAGCTAAAGGCATGTTCAAAGGTGAAACATCACTAACAAAGCAACTAGAAGAAAAGATAAACATATGGGACTACATGAGACTAAAAAGCTTCTGCACCTCAAAAGAAACAGTGACTAAGATACAAAAGCAGTCCAGAGAATGGGAAAGAATATTCACCCAATACCCATCTGATAACGGGTTAATATCCAGGATATATCAGGCACTGGTAGAACTTTACAAGAAGAAAACAAACAACCCCATCAAAAAATGGGGAGAAGAAATGAACAGAAACTTCAGTGAGGAAGAAATTGGAATGGCAAAAAACATATGCAAAAATGCACATCATTACTAATCATCAGAGAGATGCAAATCAAAACAATAATGAGATACCACTTTACACCACAGAGACTGGCATATATTCAAAAGAGCAGGAACAACAAGTGCTGGCGTGGATGTGGGGAAAAGGGGACACTCATCCATTGTTGGTGGGAATGCCGGCTGGTACAGACTTTCTGGAAAACAATATGGATTTTCCTCCAAAGACTAGAAATTGAACTCCCATTTGACCCAGCCATACCACTCCTGGGAATCTACTCTGGGAAACCAAAAATACGCAGCGGAAACACCATCCCTACTTTTATGTTCATAGCAGCATTATTCACAATAGCCAGAATCTGGAAGCAACCAGAGTGCCCGAAAATCGATGACTGGATAAAGAAGCTTTGGTACATCTACACAATGGAATACTATGCAGCTGTTAGGAAAAAATGAAGTTATAAAATTTGCCTATAAATGTATGGACATGGAGAAGATTATGTTGAAGCGAAATTAGCCAGAAGGAGGGAGACAGATACAGAATGACTGCATTTATTTGCATGGCATATATATATATATATATATATATGTACATATTATGATACCAATATCCAAGGTCAAGTGAAGCATATATCGGGAGTTCTTGTCAAAGGTGGAAATTATCACAAACGTGTGGGAGTCAGAGTTTAGGAGAGACAGAAAATGGAACAGGGTGCTAATAATTGTCGAGGGTACTAATGCCAACCTAGAACTGAGCATTAAATAGAGGCAAAAAGATACACATGACAACCCTTTAATGTATGTTCTGTAATCCATAGTCTGGAGGGGAAGGAAAAGAGAAAGAGAGAGAAAGGGAAAGAAATAAAGAACCTGCCATGGAGGAGGGCTGGGGGGGGGGGGGGGAGGGAATCGGGTAATTGGTGGTGGGAGATGGGCACTGGTGGTGGGATGGGTACTGGAACACTGTATGACCAAAACCAAAATATGAACTTTTTAATTGTATATCTTTGTAATTCTAAAAATAAAAAATTAAAAAATATAAAAAAACATTAGGGAGAAAATTTAATTTTTTTCAGTTAAGTACATTTTCTTTTTCTTTTTTTTTTTTGTTTTGCTTTTTGGGTCACACCCGGCAATGCTCAGGGGTTAGTCCTGGCTCTGCACTCAGGAATTACTCCTGGCGGTGCTCGGGGACCATGGGATGCCGGGGATTGAACCCGGACCGACATGGGCCTGCTGTGTGCAAGGCAAATGCCCTAGCTGCTGGGCTATCACTCTGGGCCCCCCTATTTTCATGTACGCATTTTCTTCCTAATCAATACTCTAGCTTTTTGGTTCTCTTTAGTTATTACTTTTTACTCTTTAGATTTTGCGCCTCACCTTTCTGTGCTCAAGGATCACTCCTGAGAGTGCTCAGCGGAGCATATGTAGTGCTGAGTCTCTCCAATGACACACAGGTGGGCTGTGAGCAAGAATAAGTGCCCTACCCACTGTACTCATGACCTGAACTCTTTGTGTAAGAGGCAGGAATGTCTGGAGACGACGGAAAAGAAGAATACATTCATAGTTTAAAAGTAAACTTGGAGCAGTGCTTAAGAACATCAAAGAGTATCATTTTGTAGAAAAGTCATTAAATTAACCAGGGGATACAGCAAAACTACTTAGTCACATTACTTCAATGTTTAATTTCTCTTTATAGAAAATGGGGCTTGTAGAGCCCCACCCTATAGAGAAGCCTATTTTAAGCCCAAGAATGCTGGTCTCAGAGGCTAAAGTAACTGGGCTACCATGGATATGGAGCTGGGGGTTCTTTTCCCCCCAACTCTGTCCCATCCACGAGGCCCGGTGGACTCACCCATGAACTGCTCCTGGGCTTTTGGCCGTGAACCAGAAGCACAGATACAGAGCCCTACCAGCTATCCTCATTGCCCATGCAGTACATCAGTAAATGCAAAAACTAAGAGTGCCCACATGGCAGAGCTTGGCAAGCTTCCTGTATCATATTTGATACGCAAAAACAGTAACAATAATAGACATCATTACATGACCTGAAGGAATGTTTTGACGCTCTTCATGTGCCTGGAGCGAGTAGAGGCTAGGCTATACTAGCACATGACAGGGACAAATGGAGATGTTACTGGCACCCGCTCAAGTAAATCAATGAACAATGGGAAGATAAGTGATACAAGTGACTATAAGAATTGAGAGCATTTAAGTGAATTTAACTATGTATTATCTATAATTTCTGTATCACTGTCTTCACGTTCGTCATTGATTTGCTCAAGTGGGCACCAATAACATCTCCTATGTCCTGTCTCATGCAAGTAGAGCCCAAGAGCACCTGCTTGCTCCAGGAACATAAAGAGCCTCAAACAATTCCATCAGGTCATGGAAATGAGGTCTATAATTGTTACGGGGTATTTGGCATATCAAATACGACACGGGTAGCTTGCCAGTCTCTGCCGTAAGGCGGGTAGCATACCATGAAAAGAAAAGGCTTATTAATACCACTGAGGTGCCACAGAGTGCAGGGGTTAAGGCATCTGCTTTTCAGGTTGGATCACCAGCACCACATCTGGTTCCCTGAGCACTGAGTCGGGAGTAATCCCAGAGAACTGAGATGGAAGTAATTCCTGAGCACTGAGTCAGGAGTAATTCTGAGCACTGAGTCAGGGTTAGGAGTAATCCTTGAGCACAGCCAGTTGCTGTCTAAAAACCTACAGCCAAACCAAGTGAAACCCCACCGAGACACCTAGAGAAATCAGCAGCAATAAAAAGCTTCTTGCACCCGCCTGTATCAGAGAGGGCAGTTGAACACCCACAAGTGCTGGGGCCGGAAGCTGTGTGTGGGGGGTAAGGGGGTGTGAGCTGAGCCCACCTTCCCTGACCCGGAGGTTGCCCTGCATCCCAGCTCTTCCATGAGCATGAGGCCCCACGGCCTGTGTGTGAGCAGTGAGTGTCCAGGCCCAAGCACAGCAGAGACCAGAGTTGACCCCGACACTTCCCAAATGTTGTTCTTAAGGGGGTGGCGGTATTAAGCAGTGGCCAGGGGCCAAGGCCTCTCTCGCAGGGGGCGGGGGGTGTCATGCAGCTCAGGGATTCATCTTGGACAGTCCTGGTGCCAGGCGCTCTTCCAGCACTCTGAGCTGGCCAAGTTCCTCCCCCATGTCCTCACCCAACAGTCCAGGGCGTACTGGTCACTAGGGATTTCTCATCCAACAGATCCCCCCCACACACACACCAAGTGACAGGGTGTGGCACCTTTTGAGGACAATATGGAGGAATGTGGCTGGGATGAGGGAGGGAGGAGAGAGGGGGGAGAAAGAGGGAAGGGGGGAGAGAGGGGGAGGGGCGCCCCATGCTGGGCTGTGTGGCCCCAAACAATGCTCCACACCCTCACAGCAACACAGCTAGGCCGGCTGCAGCCCACCTTCCTGGAGGGCTGGCGGATCCTGTGGACCCTCTTCTAGGAGGGATCAACCAGGATCTCGTGCTGTCATTGGTACAATGCCAGCAGCAGGCAGCAGCTGCCCCACCTGTCCTCACAAAGGGACCTTTCTTTCCTGGCCCGCCCACAGCCCCCCACGTGACCTGAGCCCAGGGCGTCAGCCTGACCATTGATCACAAACCGCACTTCGCTAAGGGACAGAGGCCAAGCTGAGAAACTGCGGAGGGCCAGAGAAATAGCACAGGGGGCCCGGAGTGGTGGTACAGTGGGTAGGGCACCTGCCTGGCGCACAGCTCACCCGGGTTCAATCCTTGGCACCCCGTAAGGTCTCCGGAGAACTGCCAGGGGTGATCCCTGATGCAAGAGGCACCCTCCAAACCTTCAGCTTCAAAGAGGACGACTGACTTTCTCTTTCAGCGCTTTCAGAAATGCATACAATTGTTAAATATTTTTTTACATTAGTTATTTTTCAGTATCACTGGTCTTTTCCTCTACATTCCCAAGATTCAGACTATCAAGTAGATATTCCCTTGTGATTCTAGGAGGCATACATTTAAAGATTAAGAAGTAATCAATGTTACAAAAATCTTGGTTTCCTGAAGAATATATGCGTATAAGCTTATTATACACATAAATACATTCATTTAAGCTATATTTCACTTTAATACTTGTTGACCATCTTCTTTTTTCTGCTTAATGAGCATATCTGAGCATATGCTTTATTTAAGCATAACTGACTTAGTTATCAATGTATATTTTGAAACCGCATCAGAATTCAAATTTGTTCGTTCCAGAAAATCCCACTGTCCAGGTATGCTGTTAATGTTTCTGTTAACAACCAAGGATTATTTACCAACTTCTTATCAAATGATAAAAAGTAAAACTATTCAGTAGTTTAGAAAACAAAAAAAATCAGCAAAATCAGCAGGGGATTTTATCATGGGCAGCAACTCCTGTAATTACAGTTATGAGTTTTGGATAGAAAACCGGATATACCTCTTGCTATTATTACATCCTTTCAAGGCTAGTTTTATAAAGTTCAAGACTTGTGGATTATACTTTATTGGAAAGGCAATATAGTTTCCACAGCAATAACCACTATTAATAATAATACTTTCTCAAGAGATTGATACAGAAACATAATAGCAAAAGCAATGCAACATCTTTTTGATGTCTTTTTCCCATTAGAGCTTTTTCACTTACTATAAAAAGCTGATATGTAAGAATTTGCATTTATTTGCTTATTACTGAACTCTGATGAAGTGACTTTTTGTGAAAGCACTAATTACTACTTTATCCATTTAGATATGAATAGATTTCTAGCAATTATAGCTGACTGTCTTCACATAGCACAGATAAACTATCTTTAGGCAGCATTATAAAGTTGAGAATGTTTTTAAAGCCCTTTTGGTATGTTATAAAAGTAACTTGAAGTTTTATTCTCACATAGTTTTGGTTTGTTTGGTTTTAGTTGCCTGTTTGTTCATTTATGTTGGAGACCAATCCAAGGCCTCGTACATGCAAGGGAGTGCTTTATTATTCAGTTATACCCCTAAGACTGTGGGCCTTTTTTTTTGTTGTGAGGGCAACATAGCAAGAGGATGTTCAGGGGCTGATCTTTGCTCATTGTTATGGAAATACGCTGATTGATTAAGCTTCATATGGTAGTGAGATTGAACTTGGTCCATCTGCCTATGAGCAAGTGCTAATGTTTTTTGAAGAATCTCATATCTGTGATATTAATATGATCTTTAATACTTATGGCAAAATTGCATAACCTTATATTTAAAAAATAGTGAAGGAATAGGAATATGCTTTAAACAGTCCCTTTTTTAAAATAAAGGGGCTAGGACAAAATAAAATCAAAGCAATATGTTTATATATGTTATTCTATAATATTAAATCAATCTGGTGATGCAAATTTACACACTAGAAGAGTTTAAACTTTGGGGCCGGGGCGATAGCCCAGAGGGTAGGGCGTTTGCCTTGCACGTGGCTGGTTCGATACCCGGCATCCATATGGTCCCCCCGAGCACTGCCTGGAGTAATTCCTGAGTGCAGAGACAGGAGAAACCCCTGAGCATCACCGGGTGTGACCCAAAAAAGCAAAAAAAAAAATAAATAAAAGAGTTTAAACCTCTTAAGATGATGGAAGCATAAAGAATCATTTAGTTATATAAATTTCAAATAAAATGATGCCAATGAACTTCCTCAAATATCATGGTGCCATTCAGCCATTTCAAAAGTTTCAAAGCTGGGGTCTTCTGCTTCCCTGGATGAGCTTGACTTTCTCTTGCTGTGATAATTGACATTCATTTCCATTTACATCACTGTCTTCCCGTTCATCATCGATTTGCTCGAGCGGGCACCAGTAACATCTCCATATGTCCTGTCTCATGCAAGTAGAGCCCAAGGGAACCTGCTTGCTCCAGGAACATAAAAAGCCTAAAACCATTCCATCAGGTCATGGGAATGAGGTCTATAATTGTTACTAATATTTGGCATATTAAATACAACACGGGTACCATTTACATATTCCAAAGTATATAAAGGACACTAGATCAGAAATGTTTTTGTCACTGTTTTTGTGTATTTCCTGATACACAAAATACCCTTCCTGATTCCTAACCACATATATCTGCTTAGATTTTCAAATAATGCAAAAAAAACTTTGTCATAATTACCCATTTTTGTCAATATCCCTTTTCAATGATCAAATTTTTTGAACAGATTTTCCTAGATACATCAGCGTAAAGTTACTAATACATAGTGAAAATCCTTTCACATGTGAATTTTTTTTGCTTTTCATTCAAAATTTTAACCAGTAAATAAAATTATCTTCAATCTATTCTTCTGATAATCATTCAGCCTTAGAGTATAAATCTTAGTCACAGCATCAGAATAAGATACTGTAATAAGAATCTCTCTTGGCAGTTCTCTCAATGAAAAACTAAAGTATATATTCATGAATGCTTGCATTTACAATATATATATATATATATATTTACTGTATATATACATATATATGTATATGTATAGCATTGAAGATGATGTGGTCAAGCTAGACCACATCATCTTCAATCGGCGGTTTTTGTCTGACCAATGTTGCTGTAATCCCCAAATTGAAACAGGGTCAGACCACCATCTCCTTCATGCAAAATTCTACTTCCCACAAAGGGAGAAAAAGGCTGCAAAGTTTAAGAAGAAAACTCCCAGAATGACCACCAACTGGGAACTCTTTGGCACCATTGCAGCAACATGAAAAGATACCATCATTGATGACATGGATGAAGAATACAACCGACTGGTTCAGCACCTCCATGATTTTGCGAAGACAGAGAAAGACACAAAAAGGCCGCTTGTCTTCAGAAACTCTTGAGCTCATTTGCCAACGTGGCAAGGCCCGAGCCTCAGGAGACCAAATGCTAACGTCCAAGCTTGCTAAACGGTGCAGAGAAGAAGAAATAAAAGAAAACCTCAAAGACAGACGAGCAGAAATACTGGAAGATGCAGCAGAAGCCGGGAAAAGCATTTGCACCGCCTGCCTGTCCTTAGCCAACTATAAGACCAAGATGACTTCTCCGACGCCTGATGGATATATCACATCTTCCAGAAAGGCAATGGAGAAGATTATTCATGACTTCTACTCAAATCTCTTTGATAGCCACATCCACCTGCCCACATACCAAATTCCACAGGATGGATATGTCATTCCCAATGTTCTCCCTTCTGAATTCCGACATGCCATATCGACAGTAAAGAAGGGGAACAGCACCAGGACCAGACAAAGTCAGACCCGAACACCTGAAGAATCTGCTATCGGTACTCATCAATACACTACCTGTCCGAATGGAAAACTCCCTCCCAATGGTAAACCAGCAGGAGAGTTGTAATGTTCAAGAAGGGAGACATTCACAACATCGGCAACTATCACCCCATCTGCCTGTTGTCCATCATCTACAAGCTGTTTACACGGAGTCATCCTGAACAGTATTGGCAGAACACTAGATGAAGGACAACCATGCAAGCAAGCTGGCTTCCGGAAATGAATCATCATAATCGACCATAACCACACAGTAACCATGCTCATTGAGGTTTGTAGGGGTACAAGATGCCACTCTGTCTCACGTTCATTGATTTACAGAAAGCCTTTGATTCTGTGGCGACTGAAGCAGTCATCGAAGCCCTAGGGTGTTCAAACCCAATACATCAAGGTGCTTTGTGAGCTGTATTACAGATTTAGCACCAGGATCTCACCATTCTACAAAGAAGTGATCATTGATGTCAAAAGAGGGGTTCGACAGTGTGATACCATTTCATCAAAACTCTTCAGCACCACCCTCGAGAATATCATGTGACAATTAGAATGGGAAAGAATGGGAGTGAAGATAGATTGTCGGGAAGTACATCACCTCTGCTTTGCTGATGACATCATTCTAATAACACCAAACATTAGCCAAGCAGCACAAATGCTGGCTGACTTCGACGGAGAATGTGGAAAGATAGATCTACAGCTGAATCTAAAGAAAACTATGTTTATGAAAAATGAACTAGTTCCAGAATCCCCCATTCACTCTTAATGGAAGAAACATCTCTCAATGCAGCAGTTATGTGTACCTAGGTCGAGAAGTCAACTTGATGAATGACCTAAAACCTGAGCTGCGCCGGAGGAAGAGAGCGGCGTGGAATGCCTTTAATGGCATCGAAGAAATAGCTAACAGGACAAGGATCCTCAAGCTCTGGGCACATCTCTTTGACTCCACCTTTCTCCCTGCATTAACATATGCCTCAGAGACCTGGGCCCTATGAAAGCAGGATGAGAATGCTATCCGGGTCTCCCAGAGAGGAATCAAAAGAGCTATGCTTGGAATATCACGCCTCACTCAAGTGAGAGAAGGAATCCGGAGTTATGACCTCCATCGCTATTCCAGAATCAGGGGCGCTGTCTCGTTTGCCAAGGCATCGAAAATCAGATGGGCTGGACATGTAATGCGATTTGGAGACAACTGCTGGACTAGAGCCTTTACTGACTGTATCCCACGGAATGTCAAAAGATCACGTGGCCACTCACCTACAAGATGGTCAGACTTCCTTGTCAAGACCCTGAAGAAATGGTTTGAGGCTCTTCATATTCCTGAATCAACCAGATGCCATTGGGCTACATTGGCACGTGATAGGGTCCAATGGAAATGTTACTGGTGCCCGCTCGAGCAAATTGATGAATAACGGGATTCAAGTGATCAAGTGATATATACATATTTTTTTTACTGTTAAGGCAATAGTGTTTATAGTAGTGTGACCACTTAGCTTTATTTCAAATAGCACTTTGCATTGTTTGAGTCTCTTCTTTATAAGTTCACCCATTGTATTTCACATCACAGTCTCCCAATTCAATTCAGTTTCTTCAAGATGCCTTTGCAGTGCACTCTGTCTGCTCAGCCCCTCTCTCTTTTTAAAATTAAAATGTATTAGAAATCAGTCAGAAGGAAAACTACAGTTTTTTGACAATCTCACTCATATGTGGGACAGAGAGTAGGAAGCTTCCCAAGCATTCAGTGACCCAGACTCTGCCCCTTGACCTGCTAGGTGTGGTTCAACAGTGAAAAAGAAAAGAAAAAAATGCATCTATAAAAGCAAAAATATATAAACCATAGAATCAGACCATAGACTGGCCTCCAGAGAGACGCGAGCAGGCACTGAAAGGCAGATGACATGATATCCTGTGGGGGGAAGAGCAGGGAATGGCCATACTTTGAAGAGCATAAAATTGTTAAAACATAGAGACACATGGGAAGCCAAGGCTATCTCAGTTAAAAAAAAAGGTCTCATTTTTGTTTCTTGGGGGATCAAACCTGTTGCTATTAAGGAGTTACTCCTGGCTCTACACTCAGGAATTGCTCCCGTTGGTGCTTACACTATCAAATGGGATTGTGGGTTCTGAACCCAGGTCAGCCACATGCAAAAGCTGCACAGCGCGCAATTTCTGTACTAATTGGCCCCCAAAGTCTATTTTTCTCTCTCCAGCATTTTCTCTTAGATAACACAATAAACCTATGCTTCAATGATCATCGGTTACAGAAATAACTGTATTCAATTCATTTCCATTTCCTGATAGTGAATAAATTGATATGTTGCTGTTATTTTAATATTTGCACTTAAATATCCATCAAACACCTAAATATAAGCTGTTAATGTTTTATTAGATTTTATTGTCTTTATTTCTGCTTGTTTTATCAAAGAAAAAGCTCCTTATTTTATAAGATCTGAAAACAGACATCTCACATTGACAAGTATAGACAAGATGTCAGTGCTGTCTTCTTGCCAATGCTTCATTTTTTTTTTGTAGTTCCATGTTGTTATTTATTTTTTTTCCTTTTTTATGCAGTTTTAATTTTTTTTTAATTTTTTTTATTTTTTCAATTACAAAGATATACAATTAAAAAGTTCATATTTGGGTTTTGGTCATACAGTGTAGCAGCACCCATCCCGCCACCAGTGCCCATCTCCCACCACCAACGTCCCCCGGTTCCCTCCCCCTCCCCCCAGCCCTCCTTCATGGCAGGTTCTTTATTTCTTTCCATTTCTCTATCTTTCTCTTTTCCTTCCCTCTCCAGACTATGGATTACAGAACATACATTAAAGGGTTGTCATGTGTATCCTTTTGCCTCTATTTAATGCTCCAGTTCTAGGTTGGCATTAGTACCCTCACAATTGTTAGCACACTGTTCCATTTTCTGTCTTACCTAGCCTCTGAAACCTACACGTTTGTGATAATTTCCACCTTTGACAGGACCTCCTGATCTATGTTTCACTTGACCTTGGATATTGGTATCATAATATCTACCTATATATTTATGTTATGCAGATAAATGCAGTCATTCTGTAACTGTCTCTCTCCTTCTGGCTAATTTCGCTCAACATAATCTTCTCCATGTCCATCCATTTGTAGGCAAATTTTATAACTTCATTTTTCCTAACAGCTGCATAGTATTCCATTGTGTAGATGTACCAAAAGCTTTTTTATCCAGTCATCTATTTTCGGGCACTTCGGGTTGCTTCCAGATTCTGGCTATTGTGAATAATGCTGCTATGAACATAAAAGTAGGGATGGTGTTTCCGCTGCGTATTTTTGGTTTCCCAGAGTAGATTCCCAGGAGTGGTATGGCTGGGTCAAATGGGAGTTCAATTTCTAGTCTTTGGAGGAATGTCCATATTGTTTTCCAGAAAGGCTGTACCAGCCGGCATTCCCACCAACAATGGATGAGTGTCCCCTTTTCCCCACACCCACACCAGCACTTGTTGTTCTTGTTCTTTTGAATATGTGCCAGTCTCTGTGGTGTAAAGTGGTATCTCATTGTTGTTTTGATTTGCATCTCTCTGATGATTAGTGATGATGAGCATTTTTTCATATGTTTTTTGGCCATTCGAATTTCTTCCTTGCTGAAGTTTCTGTTCATTTCTTCTCCCCATTTTTTTGATGGGGTTGTTTGTTTTCTTCTTGTAAAGTTCTACCAGTGCCTGATATATCCTGGATATTAACCCCTTTATCAGATGGGTATTGGGTGAATATTCTTTCCCATTCTGTGGACTGCTTTTGTATATTAGTCACTGTTTCTTTTGAGGTGCAGAAGCTTTTTAGTTTCATGTAGTCCCATATATTTATCTTTTCTTCTAGTTGCTTTGTTAGAGATGTTTCATCTTTGAAGATGCCTTTAGCTTCAATGTCATGGAGGGTTTTTCCTATATTTTCTTCAATGTACTTTATGGATTCAAGTCTGATATTGAGATCTTTAATCCACTTTGATCTGATTTTTGTGCATGGTTTTAGACACAGGTCCAAATTCATTTTTTACATGTCGCTGTCCAGTTTTCCCAACACCACTTATTGAAGAGGCTTTCCTTACTCCATTTTAGACTCGTTGCACCTTTATCAAAGATTAAATGATCATGTGTTTGAGGTTGGGTGTCAGGATACTCAATTCTATTCCATAGGTCCACGGGTCTGTTTTTATTCCAATACCATGCTGTTTTAATTACTACTGCCTTGTAGTACAGTTTGAAGTTGGGTAAGGTGATGCCTCCCATCTTCTTTTTCCCGAGGATTGCTTTAGCTATCCTTGGGGGTTTATCGTTCCATACAAATTTCAGGATTGTTTGGTCAATTTCTTTGAAGAATGTCATGGGTATCCTCATAGGGACTGCATTGAATCTGTATAGAGCTCTAGGGAGTATTACCATTTTGACAATGTTGATTCTCCCCCATCCATGAGCAGGGAATGTGTTTCCATTTCCTTGTGTCCTCTTTTATCTCTTGGAGCAGTGTCTTGTAGTTTTCTTTGTACAGGTCCTTTACACACTTGGGTAAGTTGATTCCTAGGTATTTGATTTTCTGTGGCACAATTGTGAATGGAATTGTTTCCTTAATATCCCTTTCTTCTCTTTCGTTATTTGTATATAGGAAAGCCACCGACTTTTGCGTGTTGATTTTGTATCCTGCCACTCTACTATATGCATCTATTGTTTCTAGGAGTTTTTTTGGTGGTAGAGTTTAGGGTTCTCTAGGTATAATATCATGTCATCTGCAAATAATGATAGCTTGACTTCTTCCTTGCCTATCTGGATGCCCTTGATGTCCTTTTCTTCTCTGATTGCTATCGGCAAGTACTTCCAGTACTATATTGAATAAAAGAGGTGAGAGTGGGCAACCTTGTCTTGTCCCTGATCTCAGGGGGAAGGCTTTCAACTTTTCCCCATTGAGAATGATGCTCGCTGTGGGCTTTTGGTAGATGGCTGTAACTATCTTGAGGAAAGTCCCTTCAATTCCCATTTTCTGGAGGGTTTTTAATCATGAGCGGGTGCTGGATCTTGTCAAATGCTTTCTCTGCGTCTATTGATAGGATCATATGGTTTTTATTTTTTCTCTTATTGATATGATGTATTATGTTGATTGACTTGCGAATGTTGAACCATCCTTGCATACCGGGATGAATCCTACTTGGTCATGATGTATAATCTTCTTGATGAGTCTTTGGATTCTGTTTGCTAGTATTTTGTTGAAGATCTTAGCATCCGTGTTCATCAGGGATATTGGTCTGTAGTTTTCTTTCTTTGTGTTGTCTCTCCCTGCTTTGGGTATCAGGGTGATATGTGCCTCGTAGAAGCTGTTTGGGAGTGTTTCTGTTTCTTCTATTTCCTGGAAGAGCTTGAACAGGACTGGCAGTAGGTCCTCCTTAAAGGTTTGGTAGAGTTCACTAGGGAATCCGTCTGGACCTGGGCTTTTGTGTTTGGGAAGTCTTTTTTAATTACTGTTTCTATTTCCTCAATGGTGATAGGCTTATTCAGGTATTGGAGGTCTTCTTGTTTCAGCCGTGGGAGGTTATAGGACTTCAGGAATTGATCCATTTCTTCTAGATTCTCATGTTTCACGGCATACAGGCTCTCAAAGTAATCTCTGATGATCTTTTGGATTTCTGTGGTTTCTGTTGTGATGTCACCCTTTTTATTTCTGATTCTGTTTATTTGGGTTCTCTCTTTCCCTGTCCTTACAAGTCTTGCCAATGGTTTGTCAATCTTGTTTATTTTTTCAAAAAACCAGCTCTTGGTTTCATTAATCTTTTGGATTGTTTTTTTGGTTTCCAACTCATTGATTTCCTCTCTAAGTTTTATTATTTCCTTTTTTTTCTGCCTGGGTTGGGCTCCTTTTGTTGGTCTTTCTCTAATGTCTTCAGCTGTGTAGTCAGGTTATTTATGTGGGCCCTTTCTTGTTTCCTGATGAATGCTTGCAGAGCTATAAATTTCCCTCTTAACACGGCTTTTGCCGTGTCCCACAAGTTCTTATAGTTGGTGTCTTCATTTTCATTTGTTTCCAGAAATCTTTGGATTTCCTGTTTGATTTCTTCTATGACCCATTTGTTGTTCAGGAGTGAGCTGTTCAGTTTCCAGGTGTTTGGTTTGACTCCCTGTTTCTGTGTGCGGTTAACTTCCATTTTCAGTGCATCATGGTCTGAAAAAATAGCTGACACAATTTCTATCTTTTTTATTTTATTGAGGTATGCTTTGTGGCTTAGCATGTGGTCTATCTTGGAGAATGTTCCATGTGCACTAGAGAAAAATGTGTATTCAGCTTTTTTGGCATGAAAAGCCCTGTATATATCTACTAGCTCTCTTTCTTCCATTTCTTCCTTCAGGGCCAATATTTCCTTGGTGAGTTTCAGTCTTGTTGATCTATCCATCGTTGATAGAGCAGTGTTGAAGTCTCCAACTATTATTGTGCTACTGTTAATGTCTTCTTTGAGGTCTCTTAGCAGTTGTTTTATGCATTTTGCTGGCCCCTCGTTGGGTGCATATATGTTTAGTAGTGTAATTTCTTCCTGGTGTACATACCCCTTAAGTAATAAGAAATGGCCTTCGTTGTCCCTTCTAACCTTTTTCAGCCTGAAGTCTATATTATCTGATACTAATATGGCCACACCAGCCTTTTTGGAGGAATTGTTTGCATGGAGAATGGTCTTCCAACCTTTGACTTTGAGTCTGTGTTTGTTCTGATTATTCAGATGTGTTTCTTGTAGACAGCAGAATGTTGGGTTCAATTTTTTAATCCATTTTGTTACTCTGTGTCTCTTAATTGGTGCATTTAGACCATTGACATTGAGAGAGATTATTGTCATCGGATTTTGTGCCATCTTTCTGTTTGAGCTTGTTGTGCTTATGGGTTTGGTGCGTATTACAGTAGACCCTTCAGTCCTTCTTTTAAGGTTGGTTTTGAGTCCATGAAGTTCCTGAGTTGTTGCTTATCCATGAAGTTGTGTATCTTTCCTTCATATCTGAATGTGAGTCTGGCCGGGTAAAGAATTCTTGGTGAGGCCTGCAGTTCATTGAGCCTTTTCACAATATCCCACCATTGTTTTCTTGCTCGGAGTGTTTCATCAGAGAAGTCTGCTGTAAATCTTAGAGATGTTCCTTTGTATGTGATTTCCTTCTTTGATCTTGCTGCTTTCAGTATTCTATCTCTATCTATAGTTTTTGTCATTTTAATTAAGATGTGTCTTGGAGTATTCTTGTTGGGGTTTCTTTTAGCAGGTATCCTCTGGGCCTCCTGGATCTTGAGGCAAGTGTTTTTTAGTTCCGGGAACTTCTCAGCAATGATGGCTTTGACAGTTTCTTCTTCATCAGGGTTTTCTTCTTGCCCTTCTGGGACCCCAATGATCCGTATGTTGTTTCTTCTGGCTTCATCCCGATTATCTCTTCTTATCTGTTCGGTAATTGTGAGTCTTTTTTTCTATCTTCTGGTGCTGTGTAGAGAATCTTTGGAACTGCGTCTTCGAGATCACTAATTCTTTCTTCAGTAGCTATTATTCTGCTATGCTGGCTTTCCACTGTGTTTTTCATTTCATTTACCTCATTTTTTAATATATGTCATTTCCATTTGCATTTTCCTCACTTCTTCTATCATGTCCTCTTGTATTTTATTGAGTTTGCATTCCATTGCTTCTTTGAATTCCTTATGACTCCTTAACATTTCTTTCCCGAAATTCCTTATCAGAGAGGTTATATAACTCATTGGTATTGCTTGGCTCATCTGGACTAGTGACTTCACTCACAGAGCTGGATGGAACTTTGCGTTGCCTTACCATTTTGACTATTGTAGGTTGCAAATGTGGGGGTCTTGGATGACAGGATAGTACAGTTAGTAGGTGTCTGGTCTGTTTGCGGAGTTTGGGTGGGTAGCAAGGATGTAGGGACCAAAGGTTCAGTGGTACCTCATGCAAGATAGGTAAAGTTACAGCGTTTGCATCGCGGTTTTGAGTTTTTGGGATGATTACGGAAGAGCAGGGCCCAAGGGTTCCCGAGTGAAACCAAGGCAGTTAGCCTTGGTTCCCATTGATGGAGTTTCCGCTCTTCCCTGGGGCAGTTTGGGTCCGCGGAGATGCAGGGATCACGCACACACACCTGGTGGAGGGGGGAGATTTTCAGCCGGTCCCAGGAGCCCAGCGCCCAAGGTTCCGCCCAGTGAAACCAAGGCAGTTAGCCTTGGTTCCCGTTGATGGAGTTTCCGCTCTTCCCTGGGGCAGTTTGGGTCACGGAGATGCAGGGATCACGCACACACCTGGCGGG